>SJYC01024549.1:0-30648 GCA_006408675.1 Madoqua kirkii | reverse complement strand
TCGTAGGTTCTGAGCATTAGGTCATTGTCATCCTTGTGCTGTGCTGTGCTCAGTCACTCAGTTGTGTCTGAGTCTTTGTGACCCCATGGAATGTAGCCCACCAGGTTCCTCTGTTCATGGGGATCCTCCAGGCAAGGATACTGGAGTGGGTTGCCATGCCCTCCTCCAGGGGATCTTCCCAACCCAGGGACTGAACCCATGTTTCCCTTATTACAGGTGGATTCTTTACCGTCTGAGCCACCAGGGAAGACTATGGTCATCCTTAGGGGACCATTATTCAGCCTACCACAAGTCCTCACAAGTACATCTCTTTGGTGACATCCTCTAAGCACTCACTCACTGTAAGGAATAAACCATTCTTTCTAAAGATTTAGTCAGATAATTCTAGAAATTTTCACATATGTTTCTCAGTTCACTCAGCTTCCCCAGGTGGTTTGGCTATTCCATGACAGGTGTGATGAGGTTAAAGGTAAACCTTTATTTTGAGCCCCCGTGGTAATGTTTCTGGACAGTTTTTCAAAGGGTTTTTCAAAGCATCATTAGGAGATTAGTTTTAGGTATAGCTATAGATATAGATGAAAAGAGTTATTATAAGGAATTGACACACACAATTCTGGAGTCTGACAAGTGAGTCCAAAATCCAGAGTCCGTGGAACCAGGAAGAGCTGACGTCCCAGTTTGAAAGGCGCAGGAAGCAGAATGCTCTCTCAAATTATGGGTAGGTCAGCCTTTTTGTTCAATTCAGGTCTTCAATTGATTGACTAAGGCCCACTCACATTAGAAAAGCAACCTACTTTTTTCCCCATCTCCCACCATCGCCTAGACAAGTTGACACCTAAAATTAAGCGTCCCCCCCACCAGCGCTAGCGACAGAGGCAGCAGCCGTGCTGCTCATGCCTGCTGGGGTGGCTGTCCCCCAGCACTGACACCACCACTGATGCCACTAAAGCTGCGCCAGGGTACAGCGTCCAGGGATACCCAGCACCACGGCCCACGCTTCACAGTCAGTGCATCACCTGGAGCTAATGGGGCTGATACAGAGCAGCATGAAGCTTCCACAGAGAAGGCAGGAACACAGCTCATGTCTAGTTGTGATTGTTCAGTCACGAAGTCATGTTCGACTCTGCACCTCTGTAGACTACAGCACGCCAGGCTACCCTGTCCTTCACTGTCTCCCAGAGTTTGCTCAAACTCATGTGTACTGAGTCAGTGATGCCATCCAACTGTCTCATCCTCTGTCTCCCTCTTCTTCTCCTTCCCTCAATCTTTCCCAGCATCAAGGTCTTTTTCAGTGAGTCAGCTCTTCACAGCAGGTGGCTAAAGTATTGGAGTTTCAGCTTCAGCATCAGTCCTTCCAATGAATGTTCAGGACTGACTTCCTTTAGAGTTGACTGGTTTGATCTCCTGGCTGTCCAAGGGACTCTCAAGAGCCTTCAGCATCACAGTATAAAGATATCGATTCTTGGTGCTCAGCCTTCTTTATGGTCCAACTCACACACACACATAGTTCATGTGGCTGGCACCAAATCCTTTGCCATGGCTGCTGCTTCTGATGGAAAAAGAGCTTGCCCCACCTCATCTTCATCCCCTTCCTTACCCTTTGAACCAAAGTATGGCTTTAACTTTCTCTTCTCTAACTCTAAGATCCTTCCACACAAACTCCTTTATTTTTCATATAAGCAGCAACCCACCCCCAACCCCCACCAGTGGCCTCTCATGGCACCCCACCATCAGCTCTCCACTTGATTAGGCAAGGCTGAATCCTAAGATAAACACAACCCTAACCCTAAACACATTCAAATTTTCACCTGGGTTGGGAAACCCGCTGAAGATCTCGAAGGTTTCAAAATGAAAGATATGCATCTCTGCTGTTGGTAGAGTTTCTGGGGTTGGAGACAAGTGGGAAGTTTGAGGGCAGCAGGATAGAACCAGGGGCCTCATGTCACACCAGATAGGCCCTGTCCTGCCTCTCAACTGAATGATTTGCCTGAGAACAATCCACTGTACCTGCCCTGCTACCCACAGAACCAGTTGATGGGCAGCCTTTCTGATCCCAAACCGCCCTCAAAACATGAAGATACTCAGCCCCTTAATGAAGTGAAAGTGTTTATCACTCAGTTGTATCCAGCTCCTTGGAACCCCATGGACTGTAGCCTACCAGGCTCCCCTGTCCTTAGAATTCTCCAGGCAAAAACACTGGAGAGGTTAGCCATGCCCACCTCCAGGGGATCTTCCCGACCCAGGAATCAAACCTGGGTCCCCTGCATTGCAGACAGATTCTTTGCTGTCTGACTGTTGTGGAGGACAAACAACTAAATAAAAAAATAGCTCTCCTCAGCCTGACTTATCAGCCCACCCAGCTGATCCTGGCAGGCATAGACTTCCCAGAACCATAGGAAAAAGCATACATATTTCATGGAAACCTAATCTGACTGAGCATGTGGAGGCTGGAAAAACAAGCCCTAGGGAGGGTTTCCGTCCTGGCTGGGCAGGTCGACCAGTGCAGTGAAGCTGGTGCTCTGGAAGCTGAGAGCTCAAAGGTCCCAGCAGGGAAGTTGATCCTTAGGCCTGGTCTGTGGAGGTAGGGGTGGGACTGTGGAGCCAGTGATCAGGCTCCAGGCCCAGGTGGCACAAGCCACTCAGGGAAACTTGGCAGAAACCTTCCCACTATATCAGGGAAGGGGACGACCTCTAGTCCAGCCCCAAACAGGCCCCTGGACAACTTATTTCCCAAGGACTAACCACAAGCACCCTTGGCTCCTAGTAGAATGAGGTAGCAGCTAAGAACATAGGTTTGTAATCAGATGGTTCTGAGTCTCAAGTCCTCTTTGGCCTTTCTTAGGAAAAGGATGTGAGGCCAGTGACTTTATCCTTCAGCGTCATGCTTCCTTATCTATAAAGACCTGTTTCATATGAGATTTAATGACAGCATCACTAACAGCTCCACACTGGCATTAAGGACCCAGATTTCTTATCCTACTGTGTCTGCCTAGTACAAGGCTTCCATTCTCAAGGTCACCTAATGATTCAAAATGCTCTCGGAGCTTCTGACTTTTAGGCCAGAAGGAAGAGAAAAGTCAAAATGGCCAAAAAAAAAAAAAAAAAAAGGAGGAAAGAAAGAGACTTGTCTGGTTTAATCAGCTCCTTTTAAGCAGACTGTGCTGCCCACATGACATGCATTTACGCTTCTCTTTCAAGCAGGAGAAGTCAGTTTCATGACCAAGCTGTAAGGTACAAGGGCACCAAGGGAATCTTCTTTTATGTGTTTTTATTAAACTAGGTTCATTGCTCATCCCCTTAAATAAAATTGGGCTCCTATTCCAAAGAAGGAAGGAGAAATGAACTTTGAAGGAGGCAACCAACTGTTGCCACAAAAGCCCCCATTTTCCTGAGCTCCTTTCTAGGTCACTCCCATCACAGGCATCATGCTCACATTTCTCTTCAGATTTAAGAAAAGCACCAGATAGCAGTACTGAGACCAGAGCACAAAATTTAAGGAGGCTCTCACTCTTAGGTTCATGCAAGTGCTAACAATGTGCTTGTGTGAAGCTGGGACTGAGAGCCTCCTTAAATTTTGCATCCTGGGCAACTTGCAGGCCTAATCCTAATTCCTCATTTCCCCCACACCGTGTTGTTCAGGGCAGTGTCTGCCCACTAGATCTGATTTTCCAAAATGAACAAGCCTTCTAAGTGAGCCTCAGAGTTTCAGTCAGCTGGGAGTTCTCAGAGACCTTGGAACTCTTCACACCCTCTATAACACACAGGTCTCACCATCATAGCCATGTCCCCATTACCCCTAGAGAGCAGGTAAGCACATCACGATGGTGAGGCTGAATGCTACTTCCCCAGCAAGGGCAAAGCCACTCAGCCCCTTGGCACAGCTTCTCCTAGCTTTAGACTTTAGAAATGATGCAGAATAGCCATCTTCAAAAAAATCTACAAACAATAAGTGCTAGAGAGGGTGAGCAGAAAAGGAATCCTCCTACACAGTTGGTGGGAATGTAAACTGGTACAGTCACTATGGAGAACAATATGGAGGTTCCTTAAAAATAAAGCACAGAACTACTATATGAACCAGAAATCCCACTTCGTAGCATATATCAGGGAAAATCTAATTTGGAACCATATATGCACCACTATTTACAATAGCTAGAACAAGGATGCAGTATCAATGTCCATCAACATAGGAATGGATAAAGAAGACATGGTACATATATACAATGGAATATTACTCAACCCTAAAAAATGAGATAGTGCCATTTGCAGAGACATGGAGAGAGCCAGAGACAGTCGTACAGAGTGAAGTAAGTCAGACAGAGAAAAGTAAATGTCATACAATATTGCTTACATGTGGAATCTATGGTATAGATGAACTTATTTGCAAAGCAGGAATAGAGATGCAGATGTAGAGATCAACTTGCAGGGGATGGGATAAATTGGGGGATTGGGATTGACGCACATACTCTACCATGTATAAAATAGATAATGAATGAAAACCTACTGTATAGCACAGGGAACTCTACTCAGTGCTCTGTAGTGACCTAAATGGGAAGGAAATCTAAAAAGAAGGGGGATATGTGTATAATTGATTCACTTTGTTTGTACATCAGACACTAATGCAACATTGTAAAGCAACTATACTCCAATTTAAAAAAAAATTTTTTTTTTTAAAGAACTGCTGCAGAGCTTGGAAAAATCAAGGGCTACAGCTGGTACCATCCCTCCCACTCCCTCCTTCCCTGCTTTGAGTTCTTCCAAGAAAACACCAACCGCACTAACGCTAGTGTTTTGCAAACCAGCTGGTCTGAAACAAGTGTGGATGTGTTGTGCGTTCCATATACAATGGGTTAATTTCCAGTCCAGCTATAATAATGGTAATAATTGGCCACACTCAGGCAGCTGGCAATTACCACTATTTTTAACCTGCATCACTAAGGCAAATGGTTTTATGTACAGCTGTTTCCAAGAAGGCTGAGTTTTCTCCAGCTGGGAAAATTATGTACCAGAGTCACTGCCCATCTCTCTTTCCCCTGATGTTCTTCTTCCACTATGGCACCACCTGCAAATCCCAGGCTCCTGGGGCCATCACCCTGTTTCTTTCTTGCCTATCCTGTCCAACTGGCTCTCAAAACCAACAGAGACCCGATTTATCCTCTTACAACTGGCACATGCTCAGTGGCTTTTCAGCCTGAGCCCCACTGAGGTCCCCTATCCATGCTCCCTCATACCAAGAGAAATGTGTATTCCTAGGTTTATTTTGACAGTGTGCTTTCTGAACCCTGGCGTGGGTGTCTTGGCTCTGGATGTTTGTTTTGACATCATTATGGGCTTGACCTCCTCACTCACAGCCTTGGCCAAGAGAGAGGAGGTTTTGGCACACCACCAGGAGGACCACACCTATCAGAAAGCAGGAGGGAGGGAACAAGGCAAAGGAAACTCTCCCAAAGCTCCATCTCTTGTCCTGTGGATGAGAAGGACAAGGGCCAGGGAGTGTTTTGCAAAAGGCCTGGAAGGATCCTTGCAGATGAAAACCTCTGTGGGACTGTGGACCCCACTCTATGCCATCTCTTTCTGTGGTGCTTGTGTCTGTCTCTTATATCCCCTTCTCACTGCAGAGATTCTGTGTTTCAGCATTGTCACTCAGCACAGTTTCTGACACTGCTCATACCTAGTATTTGTTAATGAATGAATTAATGCCACTGGGCACATCTATAGCTTGGATATGTTGACCTCACCAACCAGAGGTTCAAATAAAGTTACATTAGTGTCAATCATATACCACTGATACGTGGAATCTAAAAAATGATACAAATGAATTTATTTAGAGCAGAACAGAAACAGACTCACAGACTAGAATCAATATTTAAGGGGGCACACAAAACCTCAGTAGTCAGATAAATAATTTAATGCAATTGTGTTAGTTTCCTAGCACTGCCATAACAAAGTATTACAACTGAGTGGCTCAAAATAATGGAAATTTATTCTGTCTCAGTTCTGGGCACCAGAAGACAGAAGTCAAGCGGTCAGCAGATCTATGCTCCCCTAAATTCTCCCTTGCCCCTTCCTAGCTTCTGCTGGCTGCAGGTGGTCTTGGGCATCCCTCAGCTTGTAGCTGTGTCCCTCCTACCTCTGCCTCCACATGGATGTCTTCCCTTTGTGTCTCTGAATCTCACATAGACATGGTGGCCTTCTCATAAGGACACCAGCCACTGGCTTTAGAATCCACCCAAATCTAGTATGATCTTATTGTAACTAATTACATCTGCATAGACTCTATGGATTTCCAAATAAGGTCATCTTCTGAGGTTCTGAATTTGAAGGGACACTATTCAACCACAGCAATATTTCTTAGAGCAATCTTTATGCAAAAAAAAGAACAAAATTTCCAAATTCTAAGTACAGGATCAACCCCTGCACTGGCACAATGCACTTCATTCACCTCCCATAGGCCCAGCCCTGATGAGATCATCTCTTTAAAAAGCCTCCAGAACAAGATCAGGGAGCTAGAAAGACACACTCAACAACAACGTCTTCTATCACTTTGCACTACACATGCTCTTGCGAGGAACTATCATCTGTGGCTGAGATGTGACCTCTCAGTTGTCATGGGGCACAAGCACAGTTGAAAATATTGCTTTTCCCTCTTGCACCCACTGTCCATACTGGCATGAATCCATTCTTTTTTTTTTTCTTTCTTTCCCGTATGGTTGATTGATACTGAATATATTTCCTTGTCTATACAGTAGGACCTTGTTGACTATCTATTTTATATATAGTAGCATGAATCTTTTAATCCCATGCTCCTAACTTATCCCCACCCTCTCCTTCCCCTCTGGGAACCATAAGTTTCTTTTCCATGTCTCTGAGTCTATTCTGTTGTCTACAGAACTTCATTTGCATCATTTTTAATTCCCTATATAAATAATATCATATGATATGAGTCTCTTTCTTTCTGACTTACTTCACTTAGTATGATAATCTCTAGGTCTATCCATGTTGCTGCAAATGGCATAATTTCATCCTTTTATGTGCCTGGCCATTCTCCATGAAAACCCATAGTCAAAGCTATGGTTTTTCCAGTAGTCAGTTATGGATGTGAGAGTTTGTCTATAAAGAAGGCTGAGCACTAAAGAACTGATACTTTCAAACTGTGGTGTTGGAGAAGACTCTTGAGAGTCCCTTGGACTGCAAAGTGATCAAACCAGTCAATTCTAAAGGAGATCAATCATGAATCTTCACTGAATATTCAGCTAAAGCTGAAGCTCCAATACTCTGGCCACCTGATGTGAAGAACTGTCTCACTGGAAAAGACCCTGATGCTGGGAAAGATTGAAGGCAGGAAGAGAAGGGGATGACAGAGGATGAGACGGTTGGACGGCATCATTGACTCAACGGACATGAGTTTGAACAAGCTCCAGGAGACGGTGAAGGACAGGAAAGTCAGGCATGCTGCAGTCGACGGGGTTGCACACCCTATCAAGAGTGTTGTGTTCAAAGAATCGGACACAACTGAGGACTGAACAACAAATTCTCAATGAAATAATGGTGTTTGAGAGAAAGTCAGAGCCCATCCTTATGGCTGAATGGGATCTAATTCTTGTTAGTGAGTGTCAGAGAGATGAGCACGTGTGGAGGCAAGAACTTCCCCCAGGCTCACGGCTGCAAGACTGAGAGAGCAGACTTGCATGAGTTTGCGTGACAGCCTGTCTCCATCATTCTCGTAGCTTGTGCTGCACACTTGGAAAGGTTTCCAGAATTTCCAGAGAAATTCTACCCACCTCTTTACGGAAAACCACACAGCCTCTGCTTGGACATTGAGTTCTCAGCAAGAGAACATGAGAAACAGCACTGCTTGGGCTGCAGTGATTCAAAAAGTAGGTCATAAATATCCTTGAATTTAATTACTGGGGCTAATGGCTGACCACAGCCACCACAGCAAGCAGGTTCTACGTGGTTTATTTTTCTTTCCTTTCTGGAGTTGTAGAGATGAAAGCATTGAAATTTTCACTTCTTTCACTATTAAATAAAAAAAATGGCAGAGAATTCAGTGCTTTTAATATCTATGATTTTTTTTAGTGTACATAAAATTCCACACACTTTCTACGTGTAATTTCCATGAAATCAAATTGATAATGCTCATATGGAATCACCCTCATTTTACCTTCCTCCTTTTTAAAAAATTTTTAAATTGGAGCATAATTGCTTTACAATGTTGTGTCAGCTTCTGCTGTATGACGGAGTGAATTGGTTATGAGTATACATATATCTCCTCCCTCTTGGACCTCCCTCCCGCCCTGCTGTTACTGCTGCTGCTGCTAAGTCACTTCAGTCCTGTCCGACTCTGTGCGACCCCATAGACGGCAGCCTACCAGGCTCCCCCGACCCTGGGATTCTTCAGGCAGGAACACTGGAGTGGGTTGCCATTTCCTTCTCCAATGCAGGAAAGTGAAAAGTGAGAGTGAAGTCACTCGGTCATGTCTGACTCCTAGCAGCCCTATGGACTGCAGCCTGTTAGGCTCCTCTGTCCATGGGATTTCCCAGGCAAGAGTCTTGGAGTGGGTTGCCATCGCCTTCTCCACCCTCCCTCCCTACCCTACCCTTATCCCCATTCCAGCCATCTAGAGCATCACAGAGCACTGAACTGAGGTTTCTATGTTCATAGCAAGTTCCTAGCAATTTTCCACACGGTAGTGTATGTATTGGAGAAGGCAATGGCAACCCACTCCAGTGTTCTTGCCTGGAGAATCCCAGGGACGGGGGAGCCTGGTGGGCTGCTGTCTATGGGGTCACACAGAGTCGGACACAACTGAAGCGACTTAGCAGTGTATGTGTCAGTGCTACTCCCCCAATTAGTTCCACCCCCCCACCCCCGTCCCCCCGCTATGTGCACAAGACAGTTCTCTACATCTGTGTCTCTATTCCTGCCCTGGAAATAGGTTTCCCAGGTGGTGCTCGTGGTTGAGATCCCACCTGTCAGTGCAGGAGACATAAGAAATGTGGGTTTAATTCCTGGATCGGGAAAAATCCCCTGGAGGAGGGCATGGCAACCCACTCCAGTATTCTTGCCTGGAGAATTCCATGGACAAAAGAGCCTGGCAGGCTACAGTCCATAGGGTCACAAAGAGTGAGACACAACTGAAATGATTTAATACACACACAGCACCATTTTTCGAGAGTCCACATATATGTGTTTATATGCAACATTTGTCAACCAGAAAAGTCTCAGACAACTGATTCACTTCAGGTGTCCCAGGCCATGGTGTGGTGCCAGAGTCTGAGGCTAGGATGTAGGTGTTCTTTCAAACACTAGACTCCTCTGTCTACTTCACAGACTACATGCAAGGTGTCAGTTCTGATAGACACATGACCCTACAGATGGCTGTTCTTCTAGGGAGTTCAAGGACAAAAGCAAAATTGCTCTACATAACATGCCTTTGAAATAGGCATATCATCACCCACACAATTTCACTTCTAGCATTTTCTCTAAGGATGCAATCAATAATATACCCCAAACTTTATCTATAAGGCTGCTTAGCAGTGCTATGAATGATAGTGGAAAGTGGAGAGGAAAATGCCCCAATTTAGGAAGTGGTTAAATAAGTTATATACACTTATGGTTAAAGTGTTCCAGGCTTTCCAACCCTGTGTGGTCACAGGGTTAATTCTCAAATGAATCAACTGGATTTTTTATTCTTTGTAACAGTGGGACTCCTGAATGTTTCTAACAAGTCCTAGAAAGTAGCCATAGCAATTGGTGGTGGCTCTCACCCCTTGGTTCATGCCCTCTTGACTTCTAGTATCTTTTGGTGGTATCCTTACCCTCTCTCTGCTTTACTGCAAACATGGAAATACCCCCTTGTTTCCTTTCTCAAGGCATCATTTAGGTGTGTGACTGTGAATCTTGACTGGAGAGATCATAGAGTTCAAGACCAAAAACACTAAACTTAAATCTCAAAATCAGACATCGATATTCGTAAATCCATCTTTGGTGCTTCAGTACAAGGATCTCCTTGCTGACCTCACCTCTTTGTCCTGGTCCATCCCCTATCACACCACTCTCTCCCCACCCCCCCCTCAAAAGTCCACTCTTACTTATATCCATGTTCTTCTCACTTTTCTGTGTCCTATGCCTGTAACCCTGACCCCAGACCCCCAAAGGAAGCCAAAAATCGATAACTACTAGAACAACTAGAGAGGCATTTTTCACTGCCACTTATTTCCTCCTTGTTTCAAACTTTGGCTCCACTGAAGGAATTCGTTCTTAACTTTGCATCATCAAAGGCCCATTGAATAGCCCTCAAAAAGAATAAGTATGCTTTTCTTTTGAATTGAAATATAGGTGTTTTCCAACAGTATATTTGCTTCAGGCATACAATGCAGTGAGGGGGAAAAATACTTCTGATAAGACTGAGAAATGGAAACTACAGAAATGACAAAACTATCAATATTAGGAATGGAAAATCAGTATAGTCACAAATATAAAGTATATTCAAAGAGCAAAAAATACTGTGTACATCAATATGCCATTATGTGTGGAACCTATATAGTGAGACATACTTTGTAAATAAATAAATATGTAAGACAAGTAACTAAATCTGCACCAGAGAGACTTAAAACAACTCAAGTTATCATTTCTTGAAATACCATCCTCTTTTTGTTACTTGTTATTAACCATTACTACATTATATACCTGAAAGCTAAACTTGCCCTAGGAATTTTACATGCTTCTGCTTGTCTTAGTCTTTCTCTTTTTCTCATTTTATGTCACAATCTATACAAATGTCGGAGAAAGCAATGGCAACCCACTCCAGTACTCTTGCTTGGTAAATCCCATGGAGAGAGGAGCCTGGTAGACTGTAGTGCATGGGGCCGCTAAGAGTAGGACACGACTGAGCGACTTCACTTTCACTTTTCACTTTCATGCATTGGAGAAAGAAATGGCAACCCATCTCAGGGACGGCGGATCCTGGTGGGCATGACTGAAGTGACTTAGCAGCAGCAGCTATACACATGTTAAGCTTCCTATTTATTATTATCAATCCTCTTAGATTTAGGGATATTCTTTCTGAATCTTTTGTCATATATGATACATTTTATTAATACCTATTTCTATAATGCCTGATAGGTTGCATCCATACTTAACACATTTCATAGGTTCTATTTATATTTGAAATCTGATGGAATAGTCATTGTATAAACCAGCATATCTTATTTGCCCACCAATCAAACGTCCTCACCCCACCTGTACCTGCCTATGGCCCCCAATCACATTGTTTTCCGTGTCCTAACCTTACTCCCGCCTACTTGTGATTTTTCTGTATAAAAATCCTTAGTGACCAGCGTTCTGGGTTCACTCCTTCCGAGGAGTTCGAACCCCGGCACGCTGGTTCAATAAATCCTCTTGCTGATTGCATCGATATCCGAGTCTTGGTGATCTGTGAGGCGACGGTTCCGGTGATTAGGCCTTCTCCGGGTCTAACACTTTTTCTGTAGGATAGGATGATGATGTAGAGGATCATCACATATGAAGGGTCTCCCCAACATTTTGATGTTCTGAGAAATATCCTAACTGACATTAGTCTCCCTGAGGCAGGAGGCAGATGCCCCATCCCACCCGTGGGGTAATATGATTGGAGATTCATTTCCAATGGACCAAAACTTCAGTAGGAGACTAGCGGGACAATCGAGGTAGGAGGTTGGGCCTTGGCCAAACCATATACTTCTTTTTCTCAAAGTCATGAGACTGCTTTAAGCACATATACACAGAAAAACTTGGAAGTCAAAGGGAAGTGATGCTAGATGTGTATAAGAGACAGATGTTACAGTGATGGTGAATTAAAATGCATCATGTAGTATAAGAATAGAAACAAGATGACAGGTGCAAATATATTTATAATGTATTTTCGATAATATAGTTCTTATAAAATCACTATTCAAAATTGGTGGCTGACTATAGACTTTTTTGGTGGAGGGTGGGGAAGTCCTCATTTCTAACTAGTGTTTCACAGGAAAACTTTTCATGTATTAAAGATCAGATTATATATAAAAGATTAAAAATCACCAAGCATACTGACTTTGTCATATTGTGGTGGTTGGAAAAATTAAATCATCCTTTCTTTTCATTTAAAAAATGCTTTGCTAAGACAGTTTGATGTTAAGTGAAATTTGAGATTTTTGTGTATAAGCTTATGTTAGTTAATTTCATTTATCATACTATTTACAATTCTACTCAAGATATTGAAAAATGTTTGAGATGTGTATAAGAGACAGACATTACTTTGCCAACAAAGGTCCGTCTAGTCAAGGCTATGGTCTTTCCTGTGGTCATGTATGGATGTGAGAGCTGGACTGTGAAGAAGGCTGAGCGTCGAAGAATTGATGCTTTTGAACTGTGGTGTTGGAGAAGACTCTTGAGAGTCCCTTTTCAAGATATTGAAAAATGTTTGACTAATATGTATTATAAAACATGACCAGCTAAAGTCAGTCATCCAATTGAAATTTTTTTTCTTGAAATATATACATACTATTTTATGATCATTACATAAGCAAGCTGGCTGTTTTATCTTCTATTACAGCTTAATTTTGCCCTAGGGAATCCAGCTGCCAGAAAATGTGTTATCATTACATGCATGTCAAAAATGATAGTACACACTTCACTAAAATACACTCATTCAACACATTCATTTGGCAACCTCCAGCTGCTACATATTTAACACAAACTTGAAATTATCTGCTATACTGGGAATGGATAGCAAGATTTACTTCAGCGGAAATACAAAACTAATTGGATAACAGTTTGTAGCTTATTCCTTTAAACTCCTATAAAAGCAACTCGATTTTCACTGGCTAAATTTTTTTTAATGAATTTATGTTACCCAATCAGAATGGTGTACTGTAACTATAGTGATTTAAAGGCATGTGTATTTGGATTAGGATAGGACTAAAACAAAAAATATTGATCCTCTCAGTTATACTTTTGGCATGAATTTAGGGGAATTTTTTACATGTAGAACCAGTTTCTTTTTTATTAGTTCTGCCGGCATTCATAATTCACTCATTTTGACAAAATTCTTCTTAGTGAACCTGCTTTAGAAAGCTTTTCCTCTTGTCAAGACATATTCAATTAGTTCTGGAAATTATCCATTATCCTCTAGCCATGAAAATTTCAAGTCCAGTATATCAACAACAAAATTATATCAACATAATTCTAAGTTCTTCTTTCTGGTCTTAACTTCAAAATAACACTACACATACTAAAAATCTACCTGAATGACTGCTTTGTCATGAAACAGACCCTTTAAAAACATGAGTGCTTTTTTAATGAAGACTTTACATATATAATGTGAACATATACATGTATAAAAATTATCTTTAAAGCTGTTCAAACTATATACATATAGTTATATTTTCTAAAAAGATAGTTTTAATTTTAAAATATTTTAATTTCCAAAGATAATTTTCAATATTGTTTGATCTAGAACTCTATTCAGTCAAACTCCTTAAATACTTCTAATATCCAAAAACAATATATGGTTTTTGACCTTGTAGCATGCATGCTCAGTTGCTCAGTGTTTCCATCTCTTTGTAACCCTATGGACTGTGGCCTGCCAGGTGTCTCTGTCCATGAGATTCTCCAGGCAAGATACTGGAGTGGGTTGCCATACCCTCTTCCAGGAGACCTTCCAGACAAATCTGTGCCTTCTTGCACTGGCAGGTGGATTCCTTACCACTGAGCCACCTTAGAATGTGCAAAAAACTTCTATCTTTTTAGGATTTTAACTTTCACAAATATTAGTTACTAGGAACCAAACAAAAACTTGGGCTTGCCAGTGGTGCAGTGGTAAAGAATCCTCTTGCCAGTACAGGAAATACAAGAGACACGGGTTCCATCCCTGAATTGAGAAGATCCCCTGGAAGTCTATGCATCTGAGCACACAAACAAAAACTTACAAACACTCAAAAAGGAGAAATTATTTTTCTCCAAAAGTGTAACTTCCTGAAAATTAAGCAAAGTAGAGGAATATACATATAATCTGGATTTTTCTCTTCACAATCAATATGTACTTGATACTACAAATTGTAAATGACCTTGATGTTTTGGTTCAGGCACTCCAGCAGTCACCTTGTGAAATCAGTCTTTATATTCAGAGCACATCACAATATTTGTCACATAATCTATGTGAACAGATAAGATTATGTATACTCAAAGGCTTTACATTATTTGTATACTTCTTTCATGTATTTAAAGGTATTAATTCCCATCCTTTGTCAAGTAAATATATTCACTTATGGTACATCTAAAAATGGGAGTTGGAGTAAGGAGATAAACTTAATTTGCAATATTTCTAGGTAAACTCAGAACATTATTTATGTTCCTTGGCAATTCTGTTTCCTGGCCCAGCTGATAAAATCCCTCCAGACTACTCTGCAGTGGATGGCTAAGGCTGAAATACCTTTATAGCACCAAACACTGGAAAGACCAAAGTAAATCTTAATTATGGTAGAACTGAAAACTGAAACCATTTTGGAAAGTCCTTTTGAAGAAATTAGGTTAAAATTTTAAGTCTCCTGTGTTCTAAAACCCCAGAGGCAGGCCATACCTAATGGAAAATAACCTTCCCCTCATCTGGTGACTCATGGCCTCCTGATCCCTGAAACAGCCCCTCTATAATGGTATAGTGGTGTTTTTCTATTAATCCTTAACTGATGACTTATAGTCTAGTTTACTGGCAAGAGACCCCCGGTGATGTATTGATGTATTTTCTGTTAAAACTTTTTCCGGGTAGCTGTTTTTCTGAAGATTGACCAACCGTCACGGGATGGTCAGTCAGCCGTTTCAACCTGATGACCTGCAGACCTATCCCCTTAGGGGTTAAGCCTTGCCCACCAATCAAACGTCCTCACCCCACCTGTACCTGCCTATGGCCCCCAATCACATTGTTTTCCGTGTCCTAACCTTACTCCCGCCTACTTGTGATTTTTCTGTATAAAAATCCTTAGTGACCAGCGTTCTGGGTTCACTCCTTCCGAGGAGTTCGAACCCCGGCACGCTGGTTCAATAAATCCTCTTGCTGATTGCATCGATATCCGAGTCTTGGTGATCTGTGAGGCGACGGTTCCGGTGATTAGGCCTTCTCCGGGTCTAACACTTTTTCTGTAGGATAGGATGATGATGTAGAGGATCATCACATATGAAGGGTCTCCCCAACATTTTGATGTTCTGAGAAATATCCTAACTGACATTAGTCTCCCTGAGGCAGGAGGCAGATGCCCCATCCCACCCGTGGGGTAATATGATTGGAGATTCATTTCCAATGGACCAAAACTTCAGTAGGAGACTAGCGGGACAATCGAGGTAGGAGGTTGGGCCTTGGCCAAACCATATACTTCTTTTTCTCAAAGTCATGAGACTGCTTTAAGCACATATACACAGAAAAACTTGGAAGTCAAAGGGAGTGATGCTAACTAATGCCAGGCTACCCACAGACCTCATCAGTAAAATCCATCTTGTCTAAGAGAGGTGTTTGCACACATGGGAGGATTCTGAGATATATCAAACACGGACCATGAACCATGCAAATGATTGGCTGAAGGAAACACAGAAGATGCGCCCCATAAAAGTAATTCAAATTGCAATGAGGGAGAGACTCAGCTACTCTGAGTCTGCCTGTGTTTCTATCCACAGGTGTACGGTCAGTCACTTCAGTCATGTCCAACTCTTTGTGACCCTATGGACTCTAGCCCACCAGGCTTCTCTATCCATGGAATTTTCCTAGAAGGAATACTGAAGTAGGTTGCCATTCCTACTCCAGGGGATCTTCCTCACCCAGGGATCCAAGCCACATCTCCTGTGTGGTCTGCATTGCAGGCAGATTCTCTTTATACTCTTAATAAATACTTTATTTGCTTCTCTACTTTCCATGTTCATGGAAGTTTTCTTCTGCAGAGCTGAAGGGCCAGGGCCCTCGTTACTGACCACTGGTCTAGTGGCTAGGATCTGGTGCTTTAACCACCACAACCTGGCCTTAATCTCTGGCTGGAAACCCAAGACACACTTCAAGCAATTGCAGGCCGAGTCCACCTGAGATGACCCCAGGCATCATTATCCAGCTGTGTGTAAAAACAACATCAAGATTCACTTTTCAAAAAAATATATACCTGGAACATATATTTAAAGTGAAAAGAAGAAATATGAAAAATGCAATTTATATTAATCAGGTATGTTGATAGTACAAAACTTGGGTCTCCTTGGTCAACAGGAAATATTTTCAAGCAAAGTATAAACGAAGTCATATGTTATTTACTTAATCTATGATTGCAATGACTAGATATCTTGCTACTACTAAAATAATATGGTAATTTACAGTACAATGGTACAGTTTGAACTAATGACATTTTTAATGTCCTGGGATCAGAAATATATTCTACTTAGTAAACACTGATACATGATGTTGGACATTATTGGGTGTAAATTAAAACATCCTCACTACAGATTGCTCAAGCTTCATTACTGCTATCTTAAAGTGGTAATATGGTATATTCATTTTTTCCTGATTTTTAAGCTTTCTACTATTCATGTAATTTAGATAATACAATATAATCCAAAACACTATAATGTATGTTAATATTTTCTATTATTTACAGTTGACTTATAATGTCAGTATTGTATAAGCAATTTTCTAGGAAATGACAGGATAAAGTCTCTGTTGTGCTGGTGCTCAGTTATGTATGACTTTTGTGACTCCATGGACTATACTCCACCAGGCTCCTCTGTATATGGGATTTTCCACCCCAGAATGCTGGAGTGGGTTGTTGCTATTTCTTCCTCCAGGGGATCTTCCCAACCAAGGGGTCAAACTCAAGTTTCCTTCATTGGCAGGCAGATTCTTTACCACTAGTGCCTAAAGTCTCACTACAAGTTTCTTAAGTGCTTTCAGTACTGATGAATGAAAAAGTATCACTGGGAATTACACTGTATTTATATATTTTTAAAAGATATATAGTGCAAAAGTAAACTTTATGATTTTAAATAGTTTAACTTAAATTTAGAAAAGGTAACAATTGCAAAAATTGTATTAAATCCAGTTTTAAATGATGATTTGTCACAGTGAAAAAAATGCGCAGCCTATAAGTTGAGATTTACGTTTCATTTGGCAGATAAAACTGAGGACTTAAACTGAGACACGACCTCCCAGTTAGCTCTGAGAGACTGATCTGAAGGGAGGAGCCAGGACAGATAAGAGCCTTTGCAACAAAGACCAGGTAGTTGAAACTTCAAAAGATTACTGTTAAAGAAAACCAGACTTCTCAAATTAATGAATTTAGCATTTTTGTATGTGTGGGAGGATGCAAAAGTCTGGGCTCATGACATCGTTCCTTTGATGCACACCTTCACTGTCTAGGACCAGTATCCCTTCTCGTTCTGAGTTCCCTCTGGGTGCACAATCTGGGGTGGCTGCTGTGGCTGAGGGCAGCTCTTTTGTCTCCACCCCGAATTCCTCAGGGCCCACCATGGGGAGTGGGGGAGGGCTGTAGTGACTTGATGGCTGCAACAACCTTTTTGTTTACTGACAGGGCATGCAACATTTTTCATTCACAGTAGCCTGTGACACTAACTAGAACATAATCATTTTTGCATTAAAATTTCTTCGTGTTATAAAATGTTCTTCACTAAACAATGAAACATATAATTAAGATTTCTTTACATAGAAAAAATAATTTTAAATTGAGCTAGTAATAATTAAGATACTCAAGGACTTTTTTCTTTTCTTTTTTCAAAAAGGTAAATTTTGCTCTTCTCTCCTATCCAGATGTAACCTCATCCTCAGGCAAGTATGTTCCTGTATACTAATTAGTTGCCCCAAGGTCTCTGTGAGACTTTTGACTCTTATCTGCAGAGCTGTCAGACAAATTAACAACTGGGATTGTATTTTACATATAAAGGACTGTAACCTACTTTTAAAAATTTAAGCATTCTGGTATTAATGCTGATGAACTACTTTTAAAATAACTTGTAGAAGTATCATCTACTGAAGAAACTTTTAGTTAGCTACTATTTAAAGATTTAAATACACTGGTCTGCACTTTGTTGTTATAAGAACAGTGCAAGCATTTGGTGAATATGTACATTATTCTGTACAATCATCTTTAAATATGCCTGAGATTATTATATTTTATATTGGTGAATTAGCAGATAGAAATGTTTTAAGGAATCAGTTTCCTGGAACAGCATTATTAAGTGGCATAACTGGATGGAATCATCTTATATGGATCTTTTCCTGTCCCAGAATGTTATTAATCCATCCTTTACAGATAAAGGACTCAAACATATTATGTGTAACATTACATAATCCAGGCATTGTGACATACCTTCAGTGTGTGTCTGTAAATTGCAACATACCTTCAGTGTGTGTCTGTAATATCTATAACAAAATATTACTGTGAAACTTTAAAAATTTAATGATTTAGGATTTCCTATACCTTAAAATGTACATTAAATAATTTGAAAAGCATAATTTGGCTCAGAGGGAAGAATTGGTAGTTCTTTATAAAAGGAAATATGTATAGTATAAACAAAAGTAGTATTATGAAAAAGCAGATGTGCACTGCATATTAGACATTATATAAACCTATTTAATGAAAAATTATTTTAGCAGAAATAGTGTTAGAGGTAAAAGAAAAATAGGGCAATAAAAATCAAATAGGGAAAACCACATGGTATTAAATTAGAGTTGGATTCATTACTATATATAGTTATATTTACTAAAAATGAACTATAAATAAATATTTGTTTTCCCCCATTGTCCTAAAAATCCTCCTTCTCCTCTAACTCCTGAAAACTAATAATCTTTTTTACTGTCTCCATAATTGTGCCTATTTTAGAATATTATAGAGCAGGAATCGTATACTTTTTGACATCAGTTTGGAAAGGTTATCTTTACTGCTTCCATTTTTTTTTTTTCTTGTTTCTCTTCCTTCCTGTTGTCTAGTTTCCTATTTTGTGTATGTTACACCTTATTTGCACTTCCCTGATAGTTCAATTGGTAAAGATCTGCCTGCAATGCAGGAGACCCCATTTCAGTTCCTGAGTTGGGAAGATCCACTGGAGAAGGAATAGGCTACCCACTCCAGTACCCTTGGGCTTCCCTGTGGCCCAACTGGTAAAGAATCCACCTGCAATGCGGGAGACCTGGGTTCGATCGCTGGGTTGGAAAGATACCCTGGAGAAGGAAAAGGCTACCCACTCCAGTATTCTGGCCTGAATAATTCCATGGACTATACAGCCCATGGGGTTGCAAAGAATTTGGATAGGACTGAACAAATTTCACTTTCACTTTACACCTTATTTAGGTTTCTCATAGTTCTTTGTTATTCTGTTTTTTTTTTTTCCAGTCTTTTTTTCTCTTTGCCTTTCATTTTGAAAGTTTCTTTTGCCATATCTTCAAGTCAGTTATTCTTTCTTCTGTCTTGTGGAGTTCACTAATGAGCCCATCAAAGGTATTATTCTGGAGATTCCCTGGTGTTTCAGTGGTTGAGAAACAGGACACCGGTTTGATCACTGGTCTGGGAAGATCTCACATGCCTTGGAGCAACTAAATCCATGCTCTGCAGCTAAAGAGCCAATGTTCTAGAGCCCACAGGCTCCAATTACTTAGCCCACCTACTGCACTACTGAAGTCCTTGCACCCTAGGCCCATGCTCTGCAACAAGAGAAGCAACCAAAATGAGAAGCCCAGGTACCACAACTAGATTATAGCCCCGCAGACAGCAACTAGAGAAAGCACATATGCAGCAACAAAGACCCAGTGCAGATGAAAATAAATGAATAAATAAATAAATAAATAAGTCTTTTAAAAAAAGTATTATTCATATCCTTGCAGAGCTTCTGATTTCAGACATTCATTTTTTATTCTTCTGAAAAAATGTAATCGCTCTTTTCACACTGATCATTTGTTCCTACATGCTGTCTGTTTTATCTATTAGACCCATTACCATATTAATCATATCTACTTTAAATTCTCCTCAAACTGTGTGTTATTGCCTTTTAGTAGTGTTGTTCAGTCATTAAGTCATGTCTGACTCTTTGTAACCCCATGGACTATAGGAGGATAGGCTTTCCTGTCCTTCACTATCTCCCAGAGTTTGCTCAAACGCATGTCCATTGAATCAGTGATGCCATCCAGCTGTCTTATCTTCTGCCACCCCTTTTACCTTCTGCCTTCAATCTTTCCGAGCATCAGGGTCTTTTCCAATGAGCTGGCTCTTTGCATCAGGTGGCCAAAGTATTGGAGCTTCAGCTTCAGCATCAGTCCTTCCAGTGAATATTCAGGGTTGATTTTCTTGAGGATTGACTGGTTTGATCTCTTTGCTGTCCAAGAGACTCTCAAGAGTTTTCTCCAGCATGATATTTCAAAACCATTAATTCTTGGGCACTCAGCTTTCTTTATGTTCCAATGATCACATTCACAGTTGACTACTGAAAAAACCATGAGGTGAGGTAAAGGTGAAGTTGCTCAGTCGTGTCCAACTCTTTGTGACCCCGTGGACTGTAACCTACTAGGCTTCTCTGTCCATGGGATTCTCCAGGCAAGAATACTGGAGTGGATTGCCATTTCCTTCTCCAGGGGATCTTCCTGACCCAGGGATCGAACCCGGGTCTCCCGCATTGGAGGCAGATGCTTTAACTTCTCAGCCACCAGTTTTGACGATACAGACCTTTGTTGGCAAAGTGGTATCTCTGCATTTTAATATGCTGTGTAGGTTTGTCATAGATTTTCTTTCTAGGTGCAAGTGTCTTTTTCAATTTCATGGCTTCAGTCACTGTCTTCAGTGATTTTTGGAGTTCAAGTAAATAAAATATATCATTGTTTCCACTTTCCCCCCACCTATTTGCCATGAAATGATGTGTCAGGATGCCATGATCTTAGTTTTTTGATGTTGAATTTTAAGCCAGCTTTTTCATTCTTCTCTTTCACCCTCATCAAGAGGCTCTTTAGTTCCTCTTCGCTTGTGCCACTGGAGTGATATCAACTGCATATCTGAGGTTGTTGATTTTTCTCCCAGCAATCTTGATTCCAGCTTGTGATTCACTTAGCCTAGCATTTCACATGGTGTACTCGACATATAAGTTAAATAAGCAGCATGACAATATATAGCCTTGACATACTTCTTTCCCAATTTTGAACCAGTCTATTGTTCCGTGTCCAGTTCTAACTGTTGCTTCTTGACCTGCATACAAGTTTCTCAGGAGGTAGGTAAGGTGTTCTGGTAATCCCATCTTGAATAATTTTCCCCAGTATGTTGTGATCCACACAGTCAAAGGCTTTAACATAGTCAATGAAGTAGATGTTTTTCTGGAATTTCCTTGCTTTTTCTATGATCCAATGGATGTTGGTAGTTTGATCTCTGTTTCTTCTGCCTCTTCTAAATCCAGCTTATATATCTGTTAGTTGTCTGTTCACATATTGTTAAAGGAGTAGCTTGAAGGACTGAGCACTACCTAGCTAGCATGTGATATGGTACAATTGTATGTTTGAACATTCTTTGACATTGCTTTTCTTTGGGATTAGGATGAAAATGACATTTTCCAATCCTGTGGCCATTGCTAAGTTTTCCCAATTTACTGTCATATTGAGTGCAGCACTTTAACAGCATCATCTTTTAGGGCAGCTGGAATTCCATCACCTCCACTAGCTTTGTTCATAGTAGTGCTTTCCAAGGCCCACCTGACTTCACACTCCGGCATGTCTGCCCTAGGTGAGAGACAAGCCATCGTGATTATCCAGGTCATTAAGACCTTTTCTGAATAGTTCTTTTGTGTATTCTTGCAATTCTTCTTAATCTCTTCTGTTTCTGTTAGGACTTTGTGGTTTTCGTACTTTATTGTGCCTATCTTTGCATGAAATGTTCCCTTGATATCTCTACTTTTTTTGAAGATATCTCTAGTCTTTCCCAATCTGTTGTTTTACTCTATTTCTTTGAATTTTTCACTTAAGAATGCTTTCTTATCTCTCCTTGCTATTCTCTGGAACTCTGTATTCAGTTGGGTATAACTTTCCTTTTCTCCTTTGTCTTTTTTTCTCCTCTTTTCTCAGCTATTTGTAGAGACTCCTCAGAAAACCACTTTGCCCTCTTGCATTTATTTTTCTTTGGGATGGTTTTTGTTCCTGTCTCTGTATAATGCTATGAACCTCCGCCCACTGTTCTTCAGATATCTGCCTATCAGATCTAATCCTTTGAATCTATTTGTCACTTCCACTGTATAATCATAAGTGACTTGATTTTGGTCATACCTGAATGGCCTAATGGTTTTCTTACTATCTTCAATACCAGAATTGAATTTTGCAATATGGAATTCATGATTTGAGTCACATTCAGCTCCAGATCTTGTTTTTACTGACTGTATAGATCTTCTCCATCTTTGGCTGAAAAAAAAATATCTGGTTTTGGTATTGACCATTTGGTGTCCATGTATAAAGTCATCTCTTGTGTTGTTGAAAGAGGGTATTTGCTATGACCAGTGTGTTCTCTTGGCAAAACTCTGTTAGCCTTTGTCCCGCTTCATTTTGTACTCCAAGGCCAAACTTGCCTCTTACTCCAGATATCTTCTGACTTCTTATTTTTAATTTCTAATCTCCTATGATGAAAATGACACCTTTTTGTGGTGTTCTAGAAGATCTTGCAGGTCTTCATAAAACTGTTTGACTTCAGCTTCTTCAGCATTAGTGGTGGGGCTCAGACCTGGATTACTGTAATGTCAAATGGTTTCCTTGGAAATGAACCAAGATCATTCTGTCATTTTTGATGTTGTACCCCCAAACTTACAGTATTTTGGACTCTTGTTTATTATAAGGGCTATTCCACTTCTTTTAAGGGATTCTTGCCCACAATAGTAGATATGATGATCATCTGAATTGAATTCACCCATTCATGTCCATTTTTGTCCATTTTAGTTCATTGATTTCTAAGATGTTGATGTTTACTCTTGCCATCTCCTGCTTGACCACATTCAGTTTACTTTGATTCATGGACCTAACATTCCAGGTTCCTCTGCAGTATTGTTCTTTGGACTTTACTTTCACTGCTAAACACATCAACACCTGAGCATCATTTCTGCTTTGGCCCATCCTCTTCATTTTTTCTGGAATTATTTCTCCACTCTTCCCCAGTAGCATATTGAACACCTACCAACCTCTTGGTGTCATCTTCCAGTACTGTAGCTTTTCGCCTTTTCATACTGTTCATAGGATTTTAAGGCAAAAATAATGGAGTGGTTTGTCATTCTCTTCTTCTGTGGACCTCATTTTGTCAGAACTTTCCACCATGACCATCTATCTATGTTGAGTGGCCCTGCATGGCATGGCTCATAGTCCCACTGAATTACACAAAGCTGTTATCCATGTGATCACTTTGGTTAGCTTTCTATGATTGTGATTTTCATTCTGGAGGTTGTGGGATTGTAGCTCTTGCTTCTTCTGTCTGTTCTCTGAGGAATAAGAATAAGAGGCTTGTGCAAGTTTCTGATCAGAAAGACTAGCTGTGGGGAAAACGGGGTCTTGCTCTGGTGGGCAGGGCCATGATCAGTAAATCTTTAACCCAATTGTCTGCTGACAGGTGGGGCTGTTCTCCCTTTCTATTAGTTGTTTGGCCTGAGGCAGCCCACTCATGAAGTCTACAGGCTTTATGGTCGTGCTAGAGGCCACCTCCAAGAGGATGTATGCCAACATGGCCCTCCCAGGACTTCTGTCACCAGTGCCCTTCTTCCTGCAGCAGGCCATTGCTGACCATGCCTCCTCAGGAGACCCTAAAATACTCACAGGCAGGTCTGGTTCTGTCCCTTGTGAGGCCACTGCTCCTGTTTCCCCTAGTCCTGTGGAAGCTCTACAATCAAAACCCACTGAATTTAAAGTCAGATTCCCTGGGGATTCCCAGTCCTTTTGCAGGATCCCTAGGTTGGGAAGTCTGATGTGGGGCCTAGAACCTTTGCAAAAGTGTGGGACCTTCTTTGGTATTATTGTTCTCCAGTTTTTCAGTTGCATACTTGGCCAGTATGGCATTTTATCTTAACATGATTGCACCACTCCAGTATTCTTGCCTGGAGAATCCTCATGATTCTCCAGAAATGCCTGGCAGGCTATAGTTCATGGGGTCACAAAGAGTCAGACATGACTGGGTGGTTAAGCGTGCACACACACATACCCCTCCTACTGTCTCCTTGTGGCTTCTCCTTCATCCTTGGACGTGGGATATCCTTTTTATTTTTTTTTTTTTTCTGATGTTTTCCAACATCCTCCTGTTGATATTTGTTCAGCAGCTAGATGCGATTTTGGTGTTTTGGCAGAAGATGAGCACATGTCTTTCTACTCCACCATCCTGATTTCATCTATAACTGTTCCTCGTTCAATTTGGACACCCTGGAAATTTGACTCAACTACTTTTAAAACACTGCCAAAATCTTTTCATAATATTCAACTTTAGTCTAACATTATTTTAAAAGCTCTCAGAAAAAACAGTTTGGAATAATTGTAATATATTATAAATAGCAATTTCCAATTTTAAGGTATGCTGTTATTTTAGTATTATAGTATTATACTTTTAATTACAAACTTTACCGTGTAGAAATCATGTACCTCTCACAAAAGCTATTTTTCCAGATAACTCACATAATTGTGATGTCTTTATTGCCATCATCTCTGTAAAATTTTGAGGTAACTTTGAGTGAATATTTGTAGTTGTACTATCTAAACACATAGCAGTGGAAAAATGATTATACAACTAATCTTGGCTTTTGTTTCTAAATGTTTAAGCACCTCATTAAATCCTAAGCTCAAATGAGTCATGGACAAAATAAAAATGTGCTAGGATGTATGCATATCATTAATATGATAGCATTATTTTATCAAGAAATTAACCCCATTTATCTGAGAATTATATATGTATGTGTGTTTCACGCATTCTACAACAAAAACGTTAAATACAATTGACTGAGTTTTTATAACTGGATAGTATAAAATATACTGAAGCTGTCTCTTATACACATCTCTTTAAAAAACCATGAGGTGAGGTAAAGGTGAAGTTGCTCAGTCGTGTCCAACTCTTTGTGACCCCGTGGACTGTAACCTACTAGGCTTCTCTGTCCATGGGATTCTCCAGGCAAGAATACTGGAGTGGATTGCCATTTCCTTCTCCAGGGGATCTTCCTGACCCAGGGATCGAACCCGGGTCTCCCGCATTGGAGGCAGATGCTTTAACTTCTCAGCCACCAGTTTTGACGATACAGACCTTTGTTGGCAAAGTGGTATCTCTGCATTTTAATATGCTGTGTAGGTTTGTCATAGATTTTCTTTCTAGGTGCAAGTGTCTTTTTCAATTTCATGGCTTCAGTCACTGTCTTCAGTGATTTTTGGAGTTCAAGTAAATAAAATATATCATTGTTTCCACTTTCCCCCCACCTATTTGCCATGAAATGATGTGTCAGGATGCCATGATCTTAGTTTTTTGATGTTGAATTTTAAGCCAGCTTTTTCATTCTTCTCTTTCACCCTCATCAAGAGGCTCTTTAGTTCCTCTTCGCTTGTGCCACTGGAGTGATATCAACTGCATATCTGAGGTTGTTGATTTTTCTCCCAGCAATCTTGATTCCAGCTTGTGATTCACTTAGCCTAGCATTTCACATGGTGTACTCGACATATAAGTTAAATAAGCAGCATGACAATATATAGCCTTGACATACTTCTTTCCCAATTTTGAACCAGTCTATTGTTCCGTGTCCAGTTCTAACTGTTGCTTCTTGACCTGCATACAAGTTTCTCAGGAGGTAGGTAAGGTGTTCTGGTAATCCCATCTTGAATAATTTTCCCCAGTATGTTGTGATCCACACAGTCAAAGGCTTTAACATAGTCAATGAAGTAGATGTTTTTCTGGAATTTCCTTGCTTTTTCTATGATCCAATGGATGTTGGTAGTTTGATCTCTGTTTCTTCTGCCTCTTCTAAATCCAGCTTATATATCTGTTAGTTGTCTGTTCACATATTGTTAAAGGAGTAGCTTGAAGGACTGAGCACTACCTAGCTAGCATGTGATATGGGTACAATTGTATGTTTGAACATTCTTTGACATTGCTTTTCTTTGGGATTAGGATGAAAATGACATTTTCCAATCCTGTGGCCATTGCTAAGTTTTCCCAATTTACTGTCATATTGAGTGCAGCACTTTAACAGCATCATCTTTTAGGGCAGCTGGAATTCCATCACCTCCACTAGCTTTGTTCATAGTAGTGCTTTCCAAGGCCCACCTGACTTCACACTCCGGCATGTCTGCCCTAGGTGAGAGACAAGCCATCGTGATTATCCAGGTCATTAAGACCTTTTCTGAATAGTTCTTTTGTGTATTCTTGCAATTCTTCTTAATCTCTTCTGTTTCTGTTAGGACTTTGTGGTTTTCGTACTTTATTGTGCCTATCTTTGCATGAAATGTTCCCTTGATATCTCTACTTTTTTTGAAGATATCTCTAGTCTTTCCCAATCTGTTGTTTTACTCTATTTCTTTGAATTTTTCACTTAAGAATGCTTTCTTATCTCTCCTTGCTATTCTCTGGAACTCTGTATTCAGTTGGGTATAACTTTCCTTTTCTCCTTTGTCTTTTTTTCTCCTCTTTTCTCAGCTATTTGTAGAGACTCCTCAGAAAACCACTTTGCCCTCTTGCATTTATTTTTCTTTGGGATGGTTTTTGTTCCTGTCTCTGTATAATGCTATGAACCTCCGCCCACTGTTCTTCAGATATCTGCCTATCAGATCTAATCCTTTGAATCTATTTGTCACTTCCACTGTATAATCATAAGTGACTTGATTTTGGTCATACCTGAATGGCCTAATGGTTTTCTTACTATCTTCAATACCAGAATTGAATTTTGCAATATGGAATTCATGATTTGAGTCACATTCAGCTCCAGATCTTGTTTTTACTGACTGTATAGATCTTCTCCATCTTTGGCTGAAAAAAAAATATCTGGTTTTGGTATTGACCATTTGGTGTCCATGTATAAAGTCATCTCTTGTGTTGTTGAAAGAGGGTATTTGCTATGACCAGTGTGTTCTCTTGGCAAAACTCTGTTAGCCTTTGTCCCGCTTCATTTTGTACTCCAAGGCCAAACTTGCCTCTTACTCCAGATATCTTCTGACTTTTTATTTTTAATTTCTAATCTCCTATGATGAAAATGACACCTTTTTGTGGTGTTCTAGAAGATCTTGCAGGTCTTCATAAAACTGTTTGACTTCAGCTTCTTCAGCATTAGTGGTGGGGCTCAGACCTGGATTACTGTAATGTCAAATGGTTTCCTTGGAAATGAACCAAGATCATTCTGTCATTTTTGATGTTGTACCCCCAAACTTACAGTATTTTGGACTCTTGTTTATTATAAGGGCTATTCCACTTCTTTTAAGGGATTCTTGCCCACAATAGTAGATATGATGATCATCTGAATTGAATTCACCCATTCATGTCCATTTTTGTCCATTTTAGTTCATTGATTTCTAAGATGTTGATGTTTACTCTTGCCATCTCCTGCTTGACCACATTCAGTTTACTTTGATTCATGGACCTAACATTCCAGGTTCCTCTGCAGTATTGTTCTTTGGACTTTACTTTCACTGCTAAACACATCAACACCTGAGCATCATTTCTGCTTTGGCCCATCCTCTTCATTTTTTCTGGAATTATTTCTCCACTCTTCCCCAGTAGCATATTGAACACCTACCAACCTCTTGGTGTCATCTTCCAGTACTGTAGCTTTTCGCCTTTTCATACTGTTCATAGGATTTTAAGGCAAAAATAATGGAGTGGTTTGTCATTCTCTTCTTCTGTGGACCTCATTTTGTCAGAACTTTCCACCATGACCATCTATCTATGTTGAGTGGCCCTGCATGGCATGGCTCATAGTCCCACTGAATTACACAAAGCTGTTATCCATGTGATCACTTTGGTTAGCTTTCTATGATTGTGATTTTCATTCTGGAGGTTGTGGGATTGTAGCTCTTGCTTCTTCTGTCTGTTCTCTGAGGAATAAGAATAAGAGGCTTGTGCAAGCTTTCTGATCAGAAAGACTAGCTGTGGGGAAAACGGGGTCTTGCTCTGGTGGGCAGGGCCATGATCAGTAAATCTTTAACCCAATTGTCTGCTGACAGGTGGGGCTGTTCTCCCTTTCTATTAGTTGTTTGGCCTGAGGCAGCCCACTCATGAAGTCTACAGGCTTTATGGTCGTGCTAGAGGCCACCTCCAAGAGGATGTATGCCAACATGGCCCTCCCAGGACTTCTGTCACCAGTGCCCTTCTTCCTGCAGCAGGCCATTGCTGACCATGCCTCCTCAGGAGACCCTAAAATACTCACAGGCAGGTCTGGTTCTGTCCCTTGTGAGGCCACTGCTCCTGTTTCCCCTAGTCCTGTGGAAGCTCTACAATCAAATCCCACTGAATTTAAAGTCAGATTCCCTGGGGATTCCCAGTCCTTTTGCAGGATCCCTAGGTTGGGAAGTCTGATGTGGGGCCTAGAACCTTTGCAAAAGTGTGGGACCTTCTTTGGTATTATTGTTCTCCAGTTTTTCAGTTGCATACTTGGCCAGTATGGCATTTTATCTTAACATGATTGCACCACTCCAGTATTCTTGCCTGGAGAATCCTCATGATTCTCCAGAAATGCCTGGCAGGCTATAGTTCATGGGGTCACAAAGAGTCAGACATGACTGGGTGGTTAAGCGTGCACACACACATACCCCTCCTACTGTCTCCTTGTGGCTTCTCCTTCATCCTTGGACGTGGGATATCCTTTTTATTTTTTTTTTTTTTCTGATGTTTTCCAACATCCTCCTGTTGATATTTGTTCAGCAGCTAGATGCGATTTTGGTGTTTTGGCAGAAGATGAGCACATGTCTTTCTACTCCACCATCCTGATTTCATCTATAACTGTTCCTCGTTCAATTTGGACACCCTGGAAATTTGACTCAACTACTTTTAAAACACTGCCAAAATCTTTTCATAATATTCAACTTTAGTCTAACATTATTTTAAAAGCTCTCAGAAAAAACAGTTTGGAATAATTGTAATATATTATAAAATAGCAATTTCCAATTTTAAGGTATGCTGTTATTTTAGTATTATAGTATTATACTTTTAATTACAAACTTTACCGTGTAGAAATCATGTACCTCTCACAAAAGCTATTTTTCCAGATAACTCACATAATTGTGATGTCTTTATTGCCATCATCTCTGTAAAATTTTGAGGTAACTTTGAGTGAATATTTGTAGTTGTACTATCTAAACACATAGCAGTGGAAAAATGATTATACAACTAATCTTGGCTTTTGTTTCTAAATGTTTAAGCACCTCATTAAATCCTAAGCTCAAATGAGTCATGGACAAAATAAAAATGTGCTAGGATGTATGCATATCATTAATATGATAGCATTATTTTATCAAGAAATTAACCCCATTTATCTGAGAATTATATATGTATGTGTGTTTCACGCATTCTACAACAAAAACGTTAAATACAATTGACTGAGTTTTTATAACTGGATAGTATAAAATATACTGAAGCATTCAACTTAAGAGTATTTCACAGATCCTTGAGAAAAGACAAAGACATTTTATGAAAAAAAGCTAGTTGTCACTCCTTAGGTACCTATACTGACAACTGGGAATATTATCTTCATAATGGTAGGAAGAAAGATAGTAATGGTAAAAGAAATTAGTGATTAATATTTTGCAGCATGGCTATGTCTACAGTTATTTATAAGATTTTATTTTAAACACTACACATTTATTTTATGATGACAGCATTAAATGTGGCAGCAGAATGTTGGAGCCTACTTTTCATTCCACTTGAACACTGATCTGTGAAAAAGCTGTAGCAGCAATGTTAATCAATGCATAAAGCTAGGACTACCATTCCATAATTCACTAGGATAGAGACAAGAAATGGTGGACCCAGCGTTAATATGTGGTTGCACTCATCCAGATTGCAGTCAGTTTAATTTAAGCAGAAGCTGGGTAGATCATTTATCAGGATTGAATGTATTACTGTAATTCATTGCTGTGATTGTAGGGAAACAGCAGTAGTATAGATGTGTGGCTCTAACTCATTGTGACACAACCTGGCTGGTTGCTTTCCATAGTTCTATTTTCAGCTAGAGTAGTCTTTCTCTTAAAATTTTCAATATACCATTGACTTATTCAAAAAATAAGGTCAGATAAACAAATCAGCATCTTTCAGAACATATTGAGAAAGAATAAAAGTCTGTCAATTCCGATGTAAACAAAAAAATCACTTATGAAGTAAATATATTATGTGAATCACCGATCACCCTCTTTGTTCATAAACCATTGCATTTTCATTTTAGGATAAAAAATACAAGATAAACTCTGCCCTCATGTATTCTTTGGTATTTCATAGCTTCATGAAAAATTTAAACACTAATATAGGTGTGCACATAATACTGAAATCCTGAACTCTTAAGAGTTACTTTTCTTACATCACACTGAGTTCCTTCCATCAGTTATAAGTGCAAGTCGTTCAAAATTATCAAATGTATAGTTTCCTCCTATGCTTACTTTCTTAAATAGAATTTTAAAAATGATATGATTTTGGATTATG
>SJYC01024541.1:0-14337 GCA_006408675.1 Madoqua kirkii | reverse complement strand
ATAAATTTATATTTAAAAAATAAAAAATATATATCTTGATATTTTTATTTTTTATTGAATGTCTCTATGATTATTTTGGAGACAAATATTTGCCAGTTAATCTCTAATGTAAAAAAAGTTTTTTACATGATAAATAAGTGAACATTTTTTATTAATTTTTAATCAATCAGATTAATGTAAACAAATACAACTTAATATTAGGGCATAGAATTATAATTTGCTTAACTTGTAGCCTGTTCTTAGAATACTTAAATGTAATCTTGAAAATAAATGTCAAAGACTTGTGCAAAGGTCAATTAATTTTAACATCAACATTTCTTTTTTTTGGCAGCACTACATGGCACATGGGATCTTAGTTCTCCAACCAGGGATAGAACGCATTTCCCCTACACTGGAAGCATGAAGTCTTAACCACTCTACCACCAGGTGAGTCCCTAGCACCTACTTTTTAAAATTTTAAAGCACTTACCACTCTACAGTACCATTTATGTATCACTTATCCTCTGCATTTATTGTTTGACAATGAGAGCTTTGTCTTTCCTACCAAATCTGAACTCTTGATCTTCAAATGGGTTCTAATGGGAAATTTTTGATTCAAGGAGGTATAGATAGAGAGAAAAGTCATTTCTGGGCCAACTCTTATTTAAAATCATTCAAAATTAATGTATTATATCTAAAGGATCTGGATAACATTGTTAACTAGAATAAAATAGTTTAGTATTTTGAATCACCAAAGGAGTACAGATTGAGAAAATGTATGAGTGTTTTACAACTAAGGGATTTTTGGTTTAAAAAATGAGTTTGCTAGATTAAAAGGACCCAGAAGGATGGTACAGGGAGGGCTGTGGGAGGGGGGTTCAGGATTGGGAACATGTGTACACCTGTGGCAGATTCATGTTGAATGATGGCAAAACCAATATAACATTGTAATTAACCTCCAATAAAAATAAATAAATTTAAACTAAAGAAAAACATGTAAAGGCAAGTTATGGGTGACTGAACTCCTTAACTTAAATAATTTGGAGGCAATGGAAATTTAGTATAATTTTACTTCGGCTATATTTGTTTTGCAATATTATATTGGTTTCATTTGTGCAAGAATTATTGGAATCAGAAAAACAAGTGGTAATAATTCAAGCATGATATGTTGAGGTTCCAAGTCATCATGAATATATGAAAATTTCATAATGTTTGATAACCTTGAATTGAGCAGGGGGATTTTAAAAAAGGAAAATATTGTGTGGACAGCCAAAAGTGTTAATGGTTTTAGTAAAAAAAAAATCTAAGAATGGTGGTGTCATTATACTATGGAAAAACAAATAGGATCTTTGCTGACTAGAAAGTATGGAATGACATGAAAGGAAACTAAATAATCACTACCTGCTTAACAACTGTCAAGCATTTAATGAGTATCTTCTTAAAATTATAACACTGTGTTGGCTCTATGGAGGACAAACTATATAAAGTGCACTCATTTTAGAGTTAGGATAAGCAGGAGAATTAAAATAGATTTAATTATTCAGTGAAGACTTATTGACAGCCTATTTTATGTCATACTATTGGCAAGGATCTAACACTACTCAGTATGTTCATTTCCAAAAACGAACAACTTGCATCAAGTTGAGCAAAGGATATAAATAAAGTAAGAATAAGTATATAAAAGAGGCACAAGGACTATTATACTAGACAAGGTAAGAAAGGACAACATCAGGGTAAAAGTAGGGTATCAAAGTTATTTCACAGTTCCTATCAGGAAGAAACTAATTCATTCATTCAAAATGTTTGCCTATTATCTATCAGACATTGTATTAGAATTATATTTAACGTTCTAGTTGTCTCAGACTTTATAGAGTTTTCACTGCATTAGTTGCCCCATATTCTTGTCAATATTTGATGCTATTAGTGTTTTGGAATTTGGTTATTCCAATAGGTATGTAGTGGTATCACCTTACAGTTTTAATTTGCAATCTCTAATGACTCATGTGATGCTGAACATGTTTCTGTACGCTTATTTGCATCTGTGTATCTTCAGTGAGTTGTTCAGCCCACAACTTTTCACCTCTGCTCTTATGCCAAAAAATTAGCTATAGCTTGGGTTCCAATAAGACAAACACTGAAATCTGAATTTCATAAAATTTCTATGCTTCACTAAGTATGATCCTTCGATTTTTTTTCCCCATCATGTAAAAGACTATTCTCAGCTTTCAAATGGAACAAAAGGAGAACTGATCTCTGAGTCTTAGTGTGCTGAATTCTGGCCTTAATCATTTATCTAGACAACAGGTAGAGTCAGGAAAAAAAAAATTTTTAAAGATAGTAGAAAAGATGGTTACTCCAACAAGTGGTTGAAGTAGGTGGAAAAGTAAGAATATTTAAGAACTATAACCAGCTATAACTCTTATTATTCTAGTTTTAAAATATTTTTTACTATGCTGTATCATATGTAGGTCCATTACACACTTAATTAAGAAGTATTAATAGAATAAGCAGAGTCTGTAATAGGTTTGGATATATATAAGAATAAGCTGGAAAGAGAAAGCAAGAAAAAATACAAAGGATCTTTGGAAAATTTAAAGAATAATCAAGTGTTAATTTAGATGGTATTATTTGTAAGATTCTAGGATATATTACATTGGAGAAGGAAATGGCAACCCACTCCGGTGTTCTTGCCTGGAGAATCCCAGGGACGGGGGAGCCTGGTGAGCTGCCATCTATGAGGTCTCACAGTCAGACACAACTGAAGTGACTTAGCAGCAGCAGCAGCAGGATATATTATGGAAAAAATAAGTGAAGAGGAATATACATAAGAAATGCAATAGGAAGTCTCAATATTTCATGATTTATGGGATTGTAAAGGATGGTAGAATTTTGTTATGCAGTAATAGAGGAAAACACTGTAGATAAAGACAATTCCATGAATAACCATGAGAGATTATTAATGTGCATGTATGTATGTTAATGTGAATTAATCTTGTTCTTCTGTTACATTTTACAGTTACAGCCCTTATTTATAATTAAGGATAAGGGCTCCCTGAATGGTTGAGCATTAATTATGTTTATGGTTGAGCATTTATTCAGTAACATGACCAGGTGTAATCCAGTAAATTATTGAGACTTAAGTAAATTCAATTATTTTAATATGTTTTTGTGAAGACCCTATTATAAGGCTGGTATGTTTTTCATTATTAAGTTACAGATAGAAGTATACAGTCTTGATTTCAGAAAGTTTGCATACTATCAGAAGTCAGGAGACCTTAAAGTAGAATGTGATTGATAAGAACATGAATAAAATCCAACACAGTGAACAAAGGAGGAAAGAACAGTTCTGCTCTAAACTGGGCGGGGGAAGAAGGTAGAAAAGTGAACCTGCTGGGCTAATGATGATACAATGTCTGGAAGTGATTTAATATTAAACGTAAATATGGACTTCCCTGTGGGTCCAGAGGTTAAGAATCCACCTGCCAATGAAACAGACACAGGTTTGAGCCCTGGTCCGGAAAGATTCCACATGACCTGAAGCAACTGAGCCCATGTGCCACAGCTACTGAGGCCTGCACACTCTAGAGCCTAAATGCTTCAACTACCGAAGCCCACACGTCCTCGAGCTCTTGGTCTGCAATAAGAGAAGCCACCACAGTGAGAAGACCATGCACCACAACTGGAGAAAGCCCCCATGCAAAATGAAGACCCAGTACAGCCAGAAATAGGTAAATAAGCAAGCCACTAGATTTTCCAAAGCATTTTGTCTCAGCTCTATTCTGTAATTATGTTCATTATGTAGAGTGGAAAGTCATTTTACATTTAGGTCAATTAAATGGCATTAAAACTTTAATTTGATACCTCTACTTACAGGATATGAGATGAATTTCTCCTGATTCTTTAACCCTTAAGTTATCATTTTACTGAAGAAAAATTATTGCCATTGTGGCAATTCTCTGTTCACTACATGGGGGAAAAATGTGATGCTCCACATAATTATACCAACACATACTTCAAAGCTTACACTATATTTCAGTTCTGTAGCTTGTGTAATTGCTTCCAGTTTTAAACTGCTTAAGGCCAATTAAATGATTATTACATTTTATTATTTCAATTAATATTTTGTAAACTTTCAAATACCTAAATTTTTCTTTATAATGCCTGATGATAGTAGGCCCATGTGAACTAATTCTAACTTTTGGGGAGAGTTTAAAAAAATGTATTTGTGAAATAATGTGTACACACACACACACCTACTTCAATGATAAATGGGATTAAAGTGCTATCATATTGTATTTCATAGATGTTTGTTTTGTCGCTTTTAACAAAAATATGTATCTTTTTTTGCTATGGTAATGCAAGTAGGCAATTCAAACCTAAATGAAAATATGCATTTGCCGTTAAAGAAAATGAAGTCCATCCAATTTTTTCTGCAGTGTGAAGCAGGTGGATGAGCTTCGAGCTATTTAAACTTTTAAGGTTCTTCCCAATTTCTCCCTCCCTCCCTCTCTCTCTCTCTCTCTCTTTCTCCCTCCCTCCCTCTCTCTCTCTCTCTCTCTCTCTCTCTCTCTCTCTGTATAGAGGGTGGATAATATTTCCTTAGTGTGTGGTTACGACTGAAACTGTATATATCAAAATCATAATCATTTGCTTCTTTAAAAAATTTAAGCTCTGATATTTGGCTTCTGTCCTGAGAATTTGTTTATAGAAACTAATGCTATACTTCCATAGAATGGATCACAATAAACTGTGGAAAATTCAGAGAGATGGGAATACCAGACCACCTAACCTGCCTCTTGAGGAATCTGTATGCAGGTCAGGAAGTAGCAGTTAGAACTGGACATGGAACAACAGACTGGTCCCAAATAGGAAAAGGAGTACGTCAAGGCTGTATATTGTCATCCAGCTTATTTAACTTATATGAAGAGTACATCATGAGAAATGCTAGGCTGGAAGAAGCACAAGCTGGAATAAAGATTACTAGGAGAAATATCAATAACCTCAGATATGCAGATGACACCACCCTTGTGGCAAAGAGTGAAGAGGAACTAAAAAGTCTCTTGATGAAAGCGAAAGAGGAGAGTGAAAAAGTTGGCTTAAAGTTCAACATTCAGAAAACGAAGATCATGGCATCTGGTCACATTGCTTCATGGGAAATAGATGGGGAAAGAGAGGAAACAGTCAGATTTTATTTTTTGGGCTCCAAAATCAGTGCAGATGGTGACTGCAGCCATGAAATTAAAAGATGCTTACTCCTTGGAAGAAAAGTTATGACCAACTTAGATAGCATATTGAAAAGCAGAGACATTACTTTGCCAACAAAGGTCCACCTAGTCAAGGCTATGGTTTTTCCAGTGGTCATGCGTGGATGTGAAAGTTGGACTGTGAAGAAAGCTGAACGCCAAAGAATTGATGCTTTTGAACTGTGGTGTTGGAGACAACTCTTGAGAGTCCCTTGGACTGCAAGGAGATCTAACCAGCCCATTCTAAAGGAGATCAGTCCTGGGTGTTCTTTGGAAGGACTTATGCTAAAGCTGAAACTCCAATACTTTGGCCACCTCATGCAAAGAGCTGACTCATTGGAAATGACTCTGATGCTGGGAGGGATTGGGGGCAGGAGGGGAACGTGATGGCAGAAGATGAGATGGCTGGATGGCATCACCGACTCGATGGACTTGAGTCCGAGTGATCTCTGGGAGTTGGTGATGGACAGGGAGGCCTGGTGTGCTGCAATTCCTAGGGTTTCAAAGAGTCAGACACAACTGGGTGACAGAACTGAACTGATACATCCATTTATTATCTTGTCATTTCTGTAAATAATGCAGAGACCTGCTTAGGGTCTCAATAGGAGGAAATCAAGTTGTCATCTGGATGCCATTCCCATCTTGAGTTTCCAAGCTTGTTCACATTACTGGCAAAATTCAGTTCCAAGAACCTATAAAACTGAGGTATTTTCTTGCCAGCAGTCATTCTGGGTTTCTCTCAACTACCAAAGGCTGCCTTCACTACATAGCCAGATGGCCCTATCACAAGGAAGCTTATTCCTTGAGGCCAGCAGGAGACTTCCATTTCAGTTTGCTATGAAGATATATAAGATCATTCAATCATGAGAACAACTATCTCATCACCTTTGCTACACAAGGTAAAGGAATGAAGTGAGCCACAGTCCCATCATTATTCATAGTTCCTACCCACCCTCAAGAGAAGGGTATTAAACAAGGTACATACATTAGGGGCTAGAAATCTTGGGGACCACCTTAGACTTCTGCATACCACAGCTTAATGTGTGGACCCACAGTTCTTCTTTCACTAAAATGCAAAATACTGTCATCTCTTTCCAAAGTTCTCAAGAGTACAGTTCTATAAGGCATCAGCCCAAAGCCCCTGTAATCTCCTTCTATGCAACCAAATCTCATCATATCATCAGTACAAAGTCCAAAATCTAAGTCAGATCCAGATGTGGGTAAACTCTAGGCTGTAAACTGATACAGGGTAGTTGATATATTATAAATTCTCACTCTGTAGAACTGTGAAGCTGAAGAAACAAGCTATCTACCTGAAGCTGTCTGAATAAATGATGGAAAATTGGCTCTTTCTTAATTAGGTTTTACAGCCTGGAAATAATATTTCATTAGCTCTTGACTCTATCCTCTATGTTGTCTTTACTTGCAAAAGTAAAGTTAGAATGTGTTTTCAATAAACTGGAGTGTCTGACAGGCTTTTGCATTGATTTTTTTCCCATTTCTGCATATCAACAACTTTATTTCTGAATTTCACAAACTTCAATCAGAATACTTTAAAAAGTATTATTTTGCATGCACTTAACAAATCTGACAGAGAAGGAGGAGCATGCTAACTTGCATTATGCTATAGAGTTTGAACTCAACAGCCAATGGACACATATTTAAAATCATTAGGTACAGGTAACCATGAACACTTCACTGTATTAATCGGATGGCATCCTACATCTATGCACACGTTCATGTAACACTATGAGTTATTATCCTGCAACAGAGGCAAAATGGAGATGGAATCTCCCTAAAAAGCAAGTTTAAGGGATTAAATAGTGTCATCTTCATCATCATTATCATCACTACCAAGAACAAAGCTGCTGCCTGTCGACAAGGGCCCTTCCTCCTTAACATTCCCTAAACCACCCACAGTCCCTCTCTCGTCAGAATCTTCAAACAATTTGTTACTGGAATCATCAAACAACTTCTCATTGGAATCATCATCTTCAAACACCTTTTCATCGATGTCTTCATCTTCCTTTACATCGCCATCTTCCTCATCTTCTTTTCCGTCCGAATCTTCAAATACCTTTTCATCTGCATCATCTTCTTCTTCCTTTTCATCTGACTCTTTGTCAAACTCTTTCTCAGAGCCTTCTTCATCAAACACTTTTTCAGAGCTGTCATCTTCGAATTCTGATTTTTCAGACCCATTTTCTTCTAACTCTTTTTCTGGAATGTTTTCATTAAATTCTTTGTCAGAGGCATCTTTCTCAAAACCTTTCTCAAGGCCATTTTCTCCTAACTCTTTTTCAGAGCCATCTTCAAACTGCTTTTCCGAGCAGTCTTCAGACTCTTGTTCTGAGTCGTCATCTTCAGAAGCTACCTTTTGGGGGCTGGCCTTCCCCTCAGACTCCTTGCCAGGGCCTTCTTCAGACTCTTTCTCACAGCCGTTCTTGTCAGGATCCATTTTGAATTTCTTCTCAAAACACATCCATTTCCCCTTTTTGGATTCTCTTTCAGGTACAGTCTCTTTTGACTCTTTGTTAGGATTACCCTCTTCACGCTCTTTCTCAGGGCTGCATTCTCCTGACTCTCTCTCAGGGAAGTCTTCACACTCTCTTTTGGGACAGCCTGCCTTAGACTCTCTTTCAAGGCAGCTGTCTTCAGATTCTTCTTGGGGACCTTCAGCTTCTTTTTCAGAGACACTTTCTTTAGCATCTTTTTCAGAAGTAGCTTCTTCAACTTCTCCCCCATCTTTTATTTTTTCAAACTTCTTTTCATCTATAGGTTCTTCAAATGCCATTTCAGTTGTGGCTGCTTGAAGATTTGTTTGAGATGTGCCAGGGTGCTCAGAAAAATGCCTAACTCTAGAAGGCCCTGCCCTTTCTGAAGCACAGATGGAATCTGAACACTGCAGGCCTCTGTTGGCTTCAGGAGCATTGAGGAAAGCCTCCCATCCTCTCAGCCTTTCCTCCCTTTCTCTTATGGTCTCCTCCACCTGACAATCTGTAGTTCTGTCCCACGCTTGGGCAGTGATTTGACGCCCACCAAACCACCTTCCATTGAGGGTTTGAATACAATAATCAGCTTCCTCTGGATTCCTAAAGGACACAGAGGCCACACCATCGGGGTGTCTATCAAAGAGAAGGAGCTTCCTAATTTGTCCAAACTTTGAACACTCTACTCGAAGATCTTCTCTGATTTCATTCAACACCAGTGGATCATCCTCAAAATCCAATGGATGAAACATGTTCTTAATGATGACAACTCGCTCATGGTGCATTCGGGATGGGCCAGGTTGTCTCTCAGGTCTCCAATCCAACTGTTTTTGTTGCATAGACAGCTTTTTCTTGTAGTCTTTGCCCTTCTTCTTCTTCTTTGAGGCGTCATATTCTCCCTTCAACTGAAACTGTGCCACCTCCACATGTAATTTGCAGCCTCTAATTTCATCTTCATCCAAAAGTTTTAATGCCAGATCCACAGATTCTCTCTTCAAATAACAGCAAAGTCCATCTCCTTTAAGATTTCCTTGATTATCTTTGTAAAGCTTGACCTTAAATTTTCCTGTTTGAGGATCTCTCATAATAATGCCAAACTTTGACATGAGCTGTATAAATTCATCTACTGTAATGTCTGGAGGCAAACCAGACACATAAACATTTGTATTTCTGTCATCTTCAACATGAAACCATCCTGGTTCAGTCTTTCTCTTTTCTCCCTCTTTTTTGGATCACTGGGATCAGGGAGTTGTCTTTGTGGAGGTTCTTCTGCAGTCCTAACACTGCCATCTTGGACACTTGCAACAGAACTAGATGCACCAATGTTAGAAAAGCCATAATTGGCCTGGTATGTAGCAATGAAATCTTCAGTGATCTTGGGGAACCAAGCCCTCTTGTCTAGGTCCCACTCATATGAGGTGTCAGTCGGCTGCTGTCCGAAAGAATTGGTTTCTGCACAGGGATCTTCCTCGGTGTCATCGTCCTTGGTGTCTCCGTACAATTCTTGCATTCGCAACTGCTCATCAAACTCGTTGTTTGCATCCAAGTTGGTGCCGCTCATGTTGCCCACTTAGCCTAGAGGCAAGGTCCGGTGGAGCGAAGAGGCCGAGCTGATGCTGGAAGGGAAGAGAAAAGAAGGTTGGCCACACTCAGCTCGCTCCCCATCGTACCCCACCCCGGCCAGCCTCCCACGGCACCCCAGTCAGGGCCACTCACCAGCCACACCGCCCCCAGCTCCGTCCGCTGCCCAGGCTTTTGCATTTTATATTCTCTCTGTCTTTCACTTCAAGCCAACAGTGTTTCTGTCAATACAATTTTCTCAAGAACGTTGTGTGTCTTGCTTGCATTTTATTGACATTCTTCATGTTAGAGAAAATCCACACCCACAGATAACTTTAAGACAATCATTTCTCAGAAATTAATTGAACTTATATGTTTGGTTTTATTTGGGGGCTGTCTATTCTATTCCATTGATCTATATGTCCATTTTTATGCTCCTTCTATGCTGTTTGGATTACTGTAGCATTATTATATAAAATGTTGTACACCTTAAATATATACATTTTATGTATATACAGTGAAATATATACAATGAAATGGCTGAGATAAAATATTCTGAAGCTTCCTAGAGCCCTCAGATTTGGTTGAGAAAATCTGTGAATTTCACCCTTAATCTCCTGAAGGGGCATTTTGATTAAATACTCTGAAGTTTTGAACTAATGTTATATAGTAGCAAAAAAAGCAAATAACAAACTCAGTTGTTTGTTTTTTTTTTCTCTCTCTCTATGCCCCTTTTAGAACCATTTCTGCCTTAAAACATCATCTGGGAGGTTGAAACTTTTCAAAATTACCCAGTCCAGGTTCTGTTTTGTTTAATAGTTATTCCATCTGTTTATTTCTTTACTCTTACATTTTATTATAAGCAGCAAGAATAAATTGTGCATCTTTAACACTAAACTTGAAAACTCTCTCAACTAATTACCTAAGTCCATTGTATACAAGTTCTGCTTTCCTCATAATTATAGGACATTTTTTCACTAAGGTCGCCATCACTACATCACAAGGATCCTATCTTCCTCAAGTCTCTAATAATGGATTGCTTATTTTTTTCTCATCCCTAACCAACAGCATCTTTAAAATTCTTATTTCTACCAACAGTATATACAAGACAATTTAGATTTAGTCTATTCTGCTTCTCAAATTTCTTTCAGTATGTACCCTCTGCCTGCTTCCAGTTCCACTTGAGACATTGCTAGGTAATCATTATGGCAGCTTCCTACTACTATATACTACAAACTTCACTGCCTAAAACAACATCAGTGTATTATCTTGCATTTTCTGGAGGCTAGAAATCTGGATGTGGTATAACTGGGTTCTCTTCTTAGGGTCCAGATGGTGTTATCCAGACTGAATTCTCCTTTGGAACTTAGGTCCTCTTCAAGTTTATTTAGGTTTTTCACAAAATTCAGTTACATTTCGCTCTAAAGCTCTACTTTCTTGCTAGCCTGAGGTTTCTGTCAGCATCTGGAGACCACACTTTGGTCCTAGCCGCAATCCTTCCTACAACATGGCAACTTTGTTCTTCAGAGTCAAAGGAGAATCTTATTCCTGTTTACTCAGAGGAGTTATATAGTGTATTGCAATCAGGGGCATGGTTACTCAATAACTAATTCCACATATATAGACCATTCAAGAGAAGACTATCCATCATGTTGATAGGTCCTGCCTATACTCAGAAAGAAGAGATTTTATAGAGCACATAAAATAAGGATAGGAAACTTGGATGCCATCTTGGAATTTTGTCTACCACAACATCTTAAACTTTTTAGTTTACCTTCAATTAATTGTACTAAACTCTAGAATAAGAACTTTGCACTAGTAATGTGCATTGCTTTGTCACTGGTGTATGCATTTTAGTACTGGATATATTACAAATTCCGCTGTGCACTGTATTACTTTTGCTTACCTGTCAACTACATTTTAAAGACATTTAAACAATAACAACAATAAATAGTTTACATGTTTCCACATATTTCTGACTTTTGCTACACTTCACTTATCTGCATCAAATATCTATCTGGTATCATTTCTCTTCCTAACCTTTCCTGTTGTGCAGGTATTCACTTCAGTAATTCTTTCAAGATTTGTATGCTGAAGAAGGCTTTCCTTTTACCTTTGTATTTGAAAGATACTATCTCTGGGTGTAGGATATAAGTAGCCCATTTTTTTTGTTTTCTATCAACATTTTAAATGTGTTTTCTGTCTTGCACTGTTTCTGAGAAGAGTTCTGCTTTGATCCTCATCTTTGTTCCCTTGATGTAATTTGCCTTTACTTTCTGGCTACCTTTAACCTATTCAGGGGCTTCCCTGATGGCTCAGAGGTTAAACTGTCTGCCTGCAATGCGGGAGACCCAGGTTCATTCCCTGGATCAGGGAGATCCCCTGGAGAAGGAAATGGCAACTCACTCCAGTATACTTGCCTGGACAATCCCATGGACTGAGGAGCCTGCTAGGCTATGGTCCATGGGGTTGCAAAGAGCTGGACACGACTGAGCGACTTCACTTCACTTTTAACATATTCTCTTCATCATTCATTTAAGCAATTTGATTTTGAATTACCTTGGTAATAGTTTTCTTCAACATTTTTGTGTTTGAAAGTTTTATTAATATTCTTGTTTCTATATATTTTAGTTCTTACCCACTTGGAAAATTCTTAGACAATGTTATTTCAATTTTTTTTCTTGTTATCTTTCTCACTGCAATCCTTCAGAGACTCAAATTACATCTCAAATATTTAAGTATATTTAAGTATTTCAGTCTGCTTAAAATTTCCCAAAGTACGCTAGAACATTTTTTCAATTCTATTTTTTTATTCCCAGTTCCAAATCTGATTATTTTGTCTTCATATTAACTAATTGGACTACAATGTCTAATCTGCTGCCAATAAATTTCTTTGCATTTGTCATCTTAGAAACTATTTTTTATCCATAAAAAAAATAGTTATATTAACTTTTAATATCCTTACTTATTAATTCTATTTTCTGTGTTAATTCTGGATCTATTTCTGTTTCCACTGATTTTTAAAATCCTCATTATGGGTTATATTTTCAAGTTTATTTGCATGCATGTTACATTTTATTAGATGCAAAAAGTTGAATTTTCTCTTTTTGGGTTGTGAATATTTTTATATTCCTTTAAATTTTCTTTAGTTTGTTCTGGGACTCAATTAAATTACTCGAAAAAAGTTTGACACTTTGAAGTCATATTCTTAATGATGTTAGGCAGAACCAGAATAGACTTTAATTCAGAGCATGGAGTGAACAGGAAAATGAAACTTTCATGTGTCCACTGATTCACAAGAGCTGTTTGATGCAGGATGTTACTTATCTCCTAGACTCTATCACTCAACTGTGTGTGTGTTTGTGAGTGAGTGAGGGGATGTATACCATCCCTTTTCCTAGTTTCAAATTCAAGCTGGTCTTCAGACCCAAAGGGATGGTATATGTCTCATTATAGAAACTGATATCAACCTCTTCTTATCCACTTTTGGCTGTTTTTATGTACAGAAAATTGAATTGCAAAATTATGTTTCTTCAAGTATGTATACATTATTTTAAATTTCCTAAGTCTATAGATAGAGATAAACATGTAATAAATAAAATGTAAATTTTTTATATTACTCACATTCTAAATTGTCAGATAATAGACCATATTCCATTCAGTTCAGTCGCTCATTCGTGTCCGACTCTTTGTGACCCCATGGATTGCAGCACACCAGGTTTCCTTGTCCATCACCAACTCCCAGAGCCTATCAAACTTATGTCCATAGAGTAGGAGATGCCATCCAACCATATTATAGACCATATTATCATCACAAAATTGTTTCAGTATAAGGCATTAACACAAGACAGACAGGGGTAAATTGTGTAACTATTCATCAGATTAGTAAAATATTCATATCTAGATTTTTAGTAAGTTAATTAGTTTAGCATGATATTTCAACATTATCATTATTTCTTAGACAGTGGAAATATGAAGACTAATATAAAATTTTGAAAAGCTACTTAATATATTCAAAGGTTAAAACTATAGTGTAGATTTAAACATTGCTTAGTTTGCCTGTCAGTCTTTTTATTATTTAGTACATTTCAAGTAAATTCTCAGTTGTTTCTTAGTACCTGTATCAATAGTCCTGAACTACAAAGTTTCTACACATTACTTTGATTCCAGTTAGTAACTGGGACATGTAAATAAACTTATTATTAAAGAGTCCTACTGTTATTAGTGGCTTTCCAGGTGGTGCTAGTTGTAAAGAATTTGCCTGATAATACATGAGAGACAAACGATGAGAGTTTGATCCCTGAGTCTGGAAAATCCCATGGAGAAGGAAATGGCAGCTCAGTCCAGTACTCTTGCCTGGAGAACCCCATGGACAGAGGAACCTGGCAGGCTACAGATCATGGGGTTGCAAAGAGCTGGACAAAACTAAAGTGACTTAGCATGTATGCACTGTCATTAATAAACTTTCAGTCTCTGATAATAGAGTTAAATGAAACAATGTTCTTGATTTTAGGCATAGCATGTTTTTATCTATGATTTAGACTCAAAATAAAGTGTTTGATTATTTATCTTAAGATGCTAAACTTTAGACTCTGCTTGAAAAGATATTCATATTTAAAAGCATCTGATTTTCCTTTTATGTAATAATTAATGTTTCAAACTCCAGAGAAGAAAATATAATGTCCAGTGAATAATAAAATATTGCAACTTTCAAGCAAAGTAGTCTGACAGTGTAACTTTCATAGAAACAACTGAATATATTCAAAATTTATTACTCTCATGAAATTTAAATGTTTCAATAGCACCAACTATTTTAAGACATTATATAATGTGGATTTTTTTTTCCAATAAGCTTGACTGCAGGAGATTCTGCCTAGTTTATTACCCTTTTCATACAGTCAATATCTGTGGTACTCAGTTCATACACATAAATCTTATATTTTATTCACATTTCTATTCCAAGATCAACTATATATGCTTCTTAATATGTCAACATATGTTTATGTTTGTCCATATTTAATAAGATATGATGCAAATAGCTGAAAATGCATACATTTTAATTTATC
>SJYC01024539.1:0-25247 GCA_006408675.1 Madoqua kirkii | reverse complement strand
GAGATGGCTGAATGGCATCACTGACTCGATGGACGTGAGTCTGAGTGAACTCCAGGAGTTGGTGATGGACATGGAGGCCTGGCATGCTGTGATTCATGGGATCACAAAGAGTCAGACATGACTGAGGGACTGAACTGAACTGATTCAACCATATACTGAAGAAAATTCCCAAAGTAGCCTATCATTGTCTTCTAGCAACTAGTTGACAGAAATATGCATTATTTGCTCTAGGATATGTTTTTACTTGTAAAATCTATCAAAAGTTTTTCATCCTCTTATTTAAATATATAAATTATCTTTAGAGTGAAAAGAACAAGTTTCTGCTTTCTCACGACTTGCCTGATATAGTCAAGGCTATGTTTGATTTTAATAATGAATCTCTGAGCACTGCTAGCATCCACAATTTGGTTAAATACACATTAAGAGATCTAGCACTCTTTGAATTACTGTATATGCAAAATTAATTTGCATTATTATGAAACACTTATGAAGCCCTTCTTATGATCCCGATATTTTTAACTACTTGCAAATATTGACTTATTTAATTCATTTGCTCTTCCCAACAACCCTCTGAGTATTAAGAGTAGAAATAATTCAGTGAATTTCTAAAAGTAAATGATATGAAGCCAGAAACAAAAACACCAATACAGTATACTAATGCATATATATGGAATTTAGAAAGATGGTAATGATAACCCTGTATGCGAGACAGCAAAAGAGACACAGATGTATAGAACAGTCTTTTGGACTCTGTGGGAAAGGGAGAGGGTGGGATGATTTGAGAGTATGGCATTGAAACATGTACAATATCATATATGAAACGAATTGCCAGTCTAGGTTCTAGGTTCGACACATGACACTGGATGCTTGGGGCTGGTGCACTGAGACGATCCAGAGGGATGGTATGGGGAGGGAGGAGGGAAGGGGGTTCAGAACTGGGAACACGTGTATACCTGTGGCAGATTCATGTTGACATATGGCAAAACTAATGTGTGTGTGTGTTAGTTGCTCAGTTGTGCCCGACTCTTGCGACTCCATGGACTGCAATCCACCAGGTTCCTCTGTCCATGAGATTTTCCAGGCAAGGATACTGGAGTGGGTTGCCATTTCCTTCTCCAGGGGATCTTCCCAATCTAGGGATCAAACCCGGGTCTCCTGCACTGCAGGCAGATTCTTTACCGACTAAACTACAAGGGAAGCGCAATGCAGTGTTGTAAAGTAATTAACCTTCAATTAAAATAAATAAATTTATATTAAAAATAAATAAAAGTAAGTGATAAAAAAAACACCAGGAGCAATGATAATTTCTGACTCTTACTTGGATCAGTGTCAACACTCTTTCAGTAAATTCCGTAGAAATAAATATTTCCCTGGTGGCTCGGACAGTAAAGAATCTGCCTGCAATGTGCGAGACCTGTGTTCAGTCCCTGGGTTGAGAAGATTCCCTGGAGGAGTGCGTGGCATTCCACTCCAGTATTCTTGCCTCTAGAATCCCATGGACAGAGGAGCCTGGTGGGCAACAGTCCATGGAGTCACAGATTTGGATACAACTGAGCAACGAAGCACACAGCAAGCCGTAAATTTTTTGTGGCAACTAAACTAAAGTCTACTTTAGTTACCACATTACAGACAAAGCAGCTGTAACAATACAGAAATAGATGGGCACAGCTGCAATAAAACTAATTTTTGAAACTGAAGTAATTGACTGGATTGATCCAGTGAGTAATAGTCCGGCATTCCTAACTTAGATAAGTATTGGATATTATTAAGGTCATATGATTACAAGGACAACTGATAATGCTTGATACTAAACACTCCAAACCTTGTTCCCTTGAGGCATTCTCCTTTTTGTTGTTGTTCAACCACTAAGTTATGTCCGGCTCTCAGCAACCCCATGGACTGCAGCACGCCAGGTTGCCCTGTCTTTCACTATCTCCTGGAGTTTGTTCAAACTCTTGTCCATTGAGTCAGTGATGCTATCGAAACCGGGTCTCCTGCACTGCAGGCAGATTCTTTACCGACTAAACTACAAGGGAAGCGCAATGCAGTGTTGTAAAGTAATTAACCTTCAATTAAAATAAATAAATTTATATTAAAAATAAATAAAAGTAAGTGATAAAAAAAACACCAGGAGCAATGATAATTTCTGACTCTTACTTGGATCAGTGTCAACACTCTTTCAGTAAATTCCGTAGAAATAAATATTTCCCTGGTGGCTCGGACAGTAAAGAATCTGCCTGCAATGTGCGAGACCTGTGTTCAGTCCCTGGGTTGAGAAGATTCCCTGGAGGAGTGCGTGGCATTCCACTCCAGTATTCTTGCCTCTAGAATCCCATGGACAGAGGAGCCTGGTGGGCAACAGTCCATGGAGTCACAGATTTGGATACAACTGAGCAACGAAGCACACAGCAAGCCGTAAATTTTTTGTGGCAACTAAACTAAAGTCTACTTTAGTTACCACATTACAGACAAAGCAGCTGTAACAATACAGAAATAGATGGGCACAGCTGCAATAAAACTAATTTTTGAAACTGAAGTAATTGACTGGATTGATCCAGTGAGTAATAGTCCGGCATTCCTAACTTAGATAAGTATTGGATATTATTAAGGTCATATGATTACAAGGACAACTGATAATGCTTGATACTAAACACTCCAAACCTTGTTCCCTTGAGGCATTCTCCTTTTTGTTGTTGTTCAACCACTAAGTTATGTCCGGCTCTCAGCAACCCCATGGACTGCAGCACGCCAGGTTGCCCTGTCTTTCACTATCTCCTGGAGTTTGTTCAAACTCTTGTCCATTGAGTCAGTGATGCTATCGAACCCCCTTATTTTCTGTCACCCTCTTCTCCTGCCCTCAGTCTTTCTCGGTATCAAGGTCTTTTCCGATGAGTTGGCTCTGCATCAGGTGCCAGAGTACTGGAGCTACAATTTCAGCATCAATCTTTCAATGAAAATTCAGGGTTGGTTTCTTTTAGGATTAACTAGTTTGATCCCTTTGTAGCCCAAGGGACTGTCAAGAATCTTCCCAGCACAATTTGAAAGCATCAGTTTTTCAGTGCTCAGCCTTCTTTATGGTCCAACTCTGCTACTCTTTGGAGAACTATAAAAGCAATCTGTACTCAGTAAAGAAAAAAAAAAAAAAAGGAAATGTGTAAAACAGAAAACAAAATCATATATGGTGCCACAGCTGAGTATAACATTTAAGTCATTTTATTTTTGTATTATGTGAATTTAAAAGAAACACTATTTGCAGTATATGAAAAAAACAGAAATGAAAGCTCATTTTGAGAAGAAGCGGTAGTTAGTTATTTAACAACAAAGCATTTCCACAGATCATACCTCTGATTATACACAATTATTTTGTCAGGATGTTTGCTGGGCTAAGACTAAGTCATTGATAAAAGTAAAAATATCACCACAAATCTTTTTCTAATCTTGAATCTTAAAAAACATGATAACTCAAAATGGTAACAGCAGGGCTGTAATACTGCTTTTATGTATAAAAGAGATCACATTGTCTCCTTATTGATGCGTAATTTATGACTTCTGGTATATTTGGCTAGCAGAAAGGAACTGAACAGCATGGCCCTGGTAGAAAGAATTAAATGCATCAGTATACTTATTATGCCAAGCAAATGGAGCAATTTACAGATTGAGAGCAGTGCAAAGTGTTGTCATTTTGGGCAAGAGTAACATCTATCATTTCATACAGAAATAGAACACTCTGTTCAGCTTGTTCCAGCCTTGGCTTTCAATTCCCAAGATAAATCTTAACCCAGAACAAGTCAGTGATAGGATACAGCAGAGAGCATAATATAGAGCTGACAATGCAGTGATTAGTTAATTAACCTGGGTACTCAGAGACTATTTCATATGAGAGAATGTACAAAGGAAAAAAAAACCTGAATATATAGATGCTTCCTATATTTGTAATGATTCAAATTCTAAATGTAAAAAATAACCCTGGGCATTACATCAAGAAAAATTAAAAAATTTATACCATCCCTGAATTTTAATTGTGAGCAGTTTGGGTCAGATTTTTTTAAAGTTACATAATCCAATTTACTTGTGAAAAAAATGAAAAAAAAAAAAAAGATTGTTCATTTGACTCAATAACTTCTAAAGAGTCTTCTCCAACACCACAGTTCAAAAGCATCAGTTCTTCGGTGCTCAGTCTTCTTCACAGTTCAACTCTCACATCCATACATCCATACATGACTACTGGAAAAACCATAGCCTTGACTAGACGGATTTTAGTTGGCAAAGTAATGTCTCTGCTTTTCAATATACTATCTAGCTTTGTCATAACTTTTCTTCCAAGGAGTAAGCGTCTTTTAATTTCATGGCTGCAGTCACCATCTGCAGTGATTTTGGAGCCACCCAAAATAATGTCTGACACTGTTACCACTGTTTCCCCATCTATTTCCCATGAAATGATGGGACTGGATGCCATGATCTTAGTTTATGAATGTTGAGCTTTAAGCCAGCTTTTTCACTCTCCTCTTTCACTTTCATCAAGAGACTTTTTAGTTCCTCTTCATTTTCTGCCATAAGGGTGGTGTCATCTGTATATCTGAGGTTATTGATATTTCTCCCGGCAGTCTTAATTCCAGCTTGTGTTTCTTCCAGTCCAGCTTTCTCATGATGTACTTGGACTGCAAGGAAATCCAACCAGTCCATTCTGAAGGAGATCAGCCCTGGAATTTCTTTGGAAGGAATGATGCTGAGGCTGACCAGTACTTTGGCCACCTCATGTGAAGAACTGACTCACTGGAAAAGACTTTGATGCTGGGAGGGATTGGGGGCAGGAGAAGAAGTGGATGACAGAGGATAAGATGGCTAGATGGCATCATTGACTTGACGGATGTGAGTCTGAGTGAACTCTGGGAGATGATGATGGACAGGGAGGCCTGGCGTGCTGTGATTCATGGGGTCGCAAGGAGTCGGACACGACTGAGCGACTGAACTGAACTGAACTGACCAAGTAATAAATTCCCTTAGGCTTTAATAAAACTTTGTTAACTCAGTTAACAAAGATAACCTCAAATTGGTTTATAATTAATTGTTTACATGCCTTTGTCCCTTGGAAGAACTTGAGCTACCTGGAGATACAAATTATATGTTTGTATTTGTATATCTCATGCCACAGTTGGCATGCATCCAGTATTCAGTAAGTAATTCTTAAATTACCTCAATTGAATATAGCATTTTGTTGTTTTGGGGAAGATACAGTGGAATATACACAAGTCATTCTTTTCCTTCTCTTTCTAATTCTGACTCATTTTTAAAGGTTTACCAGTCTTGATCATAAGTTCTTGACATTCAGATATGTAAATTATAAATTTCAGGATCAAGAAAAATTCCTACTATCTGCATGATGAATAATATAAAATAAAAACATTTGATTTAGGCTTTTCCTCAAGGCAAATAGTGTTTTATTTTAAAACACTGGGAAAAAAATGTATTCTAACAATCAGAGAGCAAGTATTGTAAGTTTGAGGAAATAATTCACTGGAGTAGATGCATGAACCACAAGATGCGTAGATAGATCATTTGTTACAATAGCATAACATTTTAGAGATCATTTGTCCTGAGTTTAATGTGCATTCTAGTAAATAGAATGCTACTAGTATAAACAGCACAACTGTCTTTTGTTAATTTTAAACATAAAGAGGATAATGGAGAAAAGTGACTTTTTAATTGACTGATAGACCTCAGATAGTCATTCTTGATGGTGGCAGCATTCAAAAAGTTACCCCCAGCAGAGAACATGAACAGACATTTTTTTCCAAGGAAAATATACAAATAGCCAACAGGTACATGAAAAAATGCTCACCACCACTAATCATCAGGAAAATACAAATCTAAACTAAATGGCCTATCATTTTGCATCACACCCATTAGAATGGCTATAAACAAAATGAAAAGTTACAGCAAGTGTGGGCAAGGATATAGAGTAAAGAAAAAAAAATGTGTGAATTGTTGGTGGGAATGTAAATTGGTGCAACCACCATGAGAAATATTATAGAAGTTTTTCAAAATATTATTCAGACATAGAAGAAATGCTGTCATTTGAAGCAACATAGATAAATCTTGAGGGCATTAGACAGTGTTGTCAGTTAGAAAGAAGACATGTATGTGATCTCTCTTTTACAGAGAACCTAAAAATAGCCAGACTTATAGAAAGAGAGTCAATGACTGGTTATCAGGGACTGGAAGGTGGAGGAAATGGGGAAATATTGGTCAAAGAACAGAGGTTTCCAGTTATAAGAAAAATGAAATTTATGGCTTAATCAATAGCATGGTGATTATAGTTAATAATACTGTATTAAATACTTGAAAGTTTCTGAAGGTAAAGTATTCCTACTACCCATACATAAAATTATGTAATTATGTGAGATGATGATCTTTAACAAAGTTGTGGTAAGCATTTCACAATACAAATTTGCATCAAATAACCTTAAACTTATATAATGTTATATGCAATTGCTCTCAGCCAAACTGTGGCAGGGGGAGTCATAAGAAACATGGGACACAGAGAAAATGCATAATGCCGTGAAATGATTTCAGTAATTTTTTTTTAGGTTTGTTTGACGATTATCTAATACTCTTGGTTGGCTCACAAAGCAGACAAAGGCATATAAATAAATAAATAAATAATATAAACTCACAATGTGTACTAGAAAAGCCATTAGCAAAAATCAAAATGAAATTTTTGAATATCAGCAATCAAAACAAAAATTTTAATATATATTTTAATTGGAGGCTAATTACTTTACAATATTGCATTGGTTTTGTGCCCATTTTATGATCTTTTCTGAAAATATTTTCATAGGCAGTATGAAGACATGAAATAAGCATAGACCATAAGTAATGAATTGGAGTGCAACTCTGCTTTCAACTACTTGCTATCTATATAAACTTAGGCATATTATACTATTTAATATCTCTGAGCCTGTGATCCCTAATATGTGAAAATTCAAAATAAAATATTTCCTTCCTCTCCAATATTTAGGAAATGTATCACAAAACATGTGCAAGGTACTAAAATGGTAGCCACTATTAGTTTTAAAATATTTTATTGATACCTTCATAACAAAACATAGCAAGCAGATATCATCAAAATCAAATGACTTGGTGTTACAATCCAAGTTATGACTCAAAAATTCATTAACATACACTGATACTAAAGTAAATGTAGGTTATTGGGCCATAAAAGCATAAAAATATGTGAGATAAGGTGCTAAAATATAGTGAATATCAGATATGGATGATAAAGGAAATCGATAGTATAAAAATTTTGTGAACCTGAAGTAGAGGACTAGCTGATGGAAAGCTAACTCACAGTTATAACAATTAAGGAAAAATGATGACATAATTGCATAATTACATTTGAGACATTATGTAAGGTAGTAGAATTTGTTGGGAACAAGATATAAGGAATAGGATAACCCCAATATAATGAGCTTCCTGGGGTAAGATATATGGAAAACATAAAGCACATAAATGAATTATTAAGTTGGCTTTTTCAGGATTGGGTCAGATCCAACATACTTTATCTGTTTATCCATATTTCTATCTATATAAAACAATGGATACATTCAGATGCCAAGTTTAGAACTATTCAATAGAATAAAACAATTAAAAAATTAAGCATATTGAATACCATCTCAGGTTTTCATTTTCTATGCATTAGTTTTCACTATGTTCAAATTATTGTAATCTAACTTGAGACTTTTATTTGTATCAAATAAAATATATGAAGCACATTTTTGTCTGCATCAACTCTGATAGGCTAAAAGCACAAATGTAATAGTTTTAAATCCTTAAAAAATGAAGGGTAGAGTTTTGTTTTCTGTTACTCCATGTGAAAGAGAAAAGAACTGCTAGTGGCTTTTATACCAGTTTCAGATGACCATTGAACATCCTCTGTCACTTAATTTATTCTCATTGCTTCTGACCTAGTTCTGTCATTGACTTGAAAGACTTTTCTTATAAATGACATTAATGCTCTTTCACACTGAGTGCTGGCAGACCACATAGGAATTGCATCTGGAAAGTTTTTATCAACTTTCAAATTGTTTGTAATTTGCAAATGAGTTCACTATTGCTATCCTTAAAGTCTGAGAGGAATAAGATTAATTGCAGTTGGAAGAAAAATATGGTTTTGTGCCCATTTTATGATCTTTTCTGAAAATATTTTCATAGGCAGTATGAAGACATGAAATAAGCATAGACCATAAGTAATGAATTGGAGTGCAACTCTGCTTTCAACTACTTGCTATCTATATAAACTTAGGCATATTATACTATTTAATATCTCTGAGCCTGTGATCCCTAATATGTGAAAATTCAAAATAAAATATTTCCTTCCTCTCCAATATTTAGGAAATGTATCACAAAACATGTGCAAGGTACTAAAATGGTAGCCACTATTAGTTTTAAAATATTTTATTGATACCTTCATAACAAAACATAGCAAGCAGATATCATCAAAATCAAATGACTTGGTGTTACAATCCAAGTTATGACTCAAAAATTCATTAACATACACTGATACTAAAGTAAATGTAGGTTATTGGGCCATAAAAGCATAAAAATATGTGAGATAAGGTGCTAAAATATAGTGAATATCAGATATGGATGATAAAGGAAATCGATAGTATAAAAATTTTGTGAACCTGAAGTAGAGGACTAGCTGATGGAAAGCTAACTCACAGTTATAACAATTAAGGAAAAATGATGACATAATTGCATAATTACATTTGAGACATTATGTAAGGTAGTAGAATTTGTTGGGAACAAGATATAAGGAATAGGATAACCCCAATATAATGAGCTTCCTGGGGTAAGATATATGGAAAACATAAAGCACATAAATGAATTATTAAGTTGGCTTTTTCAGGATTGGGTCAGATCCAACATACTTTATCTGTTTATCCATATTTCTATCTATATAAAACAATGGATACATTCAGATGCCAAGTTTAGAACTATTCAATAGAATAAAACAATTAAAAAATTAAGCATATTGAATACCATCTCAGGTTTTCATTTTCTATGCATTAGTTTTCACTATGTTCAAATTATTGTAATCTAACTTGAGACTTTTATTTGTATCAAATAAAATATATGAAGCACATTTTTGTCTGCATCAACTCTGATAGGCTAAAAGCACAAATGTAATAGTTTTAAATCCTTAAAAAATGAAGGGTAGAGTTTTGTTTTCTGTTACTCCATGTGAAAGAGAAAAGAACTGCTAGTGGCTTTTATACCAGTTTCAGATGACCATTGAACATCCTCTGTCACTTAATTTATTCTCATTGCTTCTGACCTAGTTCTGTCATTGACTTGAAAGACTTTTCTTATAAATGACATTAGTGCTCTTTCACACTGAGTGCTGGCAGACCACATAGGAATTGCATCTGGAAAGTTTTTATCAACTTTCAAATTGTTTGTAATTTGCAAATGAGTTCACTATTGCTATCCTTAAAGTCTGAGAGGAATAAGATTAATTGCAGTTGGAAGAAAAATCAATATACTAATAATTAACGTAAATTGTTTAAAATGATATTAATATCAATAGGATATTAATAATATTAATAAAATAGTATACATTATTAAAATAAATAATAAAGTTAACATAAAATTTTTCTTTCCTGGAAAGTTCCATGAGCAGAGGAGCTTGGTGGGCTACAGTCCATGGGGCTGCAGAGTCACTGTGACTGAGCACACACACATCCAGAGAAAAATATTCAACATTGTACCTGGAGGACTAGTTTTACATTACAGAAATCTCTGAATTCCATCATGTGATTCAACTAGATAAACTTTGCCTTCTATAGAAGTTCCAACCATTCACAATCATCTCCATTCAAAATTCACCCACAAATGGGTTATTTCCATGTAATATCAACCATGTAATTGGATCAGATGTTCTTTTACTAACTGCCATCTTAACTAATGACTATTTCTTCTGTTCACTCCATCAGTTCTTTCATAATTCCACTATGAATCTTGTCATCAAATAAATCAAACTATCTTTAACAATATGCTTTGAAATATCTCACTGTTTATACTATTCCTTTTGGGTTACTTTGTCAGCTCTTTGATCAAGTCAGTTAAGTCACTTTATCCAATTGTACCACTAAATTTCACAAAAATCATAACATATATTTTTATTGATTCCAATACCTTTTTTCCCCAAATTAATATTATACTGGTTTTTTCTCCTCTATGTCCAGACTAAAATTGGTAACATAACAACAGTTATTTGGCTGAAATTATATGGATTCACTTATCTCCCTTTTCCTCAGTCACCACTGAAACAGCCTGTAGATAAACTGTATAATTTACTTTGTCTACATGGTCATTAAAATAAAACATCACAGAGAGCAATCAAATATGTTAAAGTTTAGAGTTGTAACTTCAGACTTCAATTTGGACTTCATGCTTTTTTTTTTCCCCCCTTTGGCCACAATGTAGTGCATGTGAAACTCCCCCCACCAGGGATCAAACCTGTGTCCCCTTGCAGTGGAAGTTGCATGGGAACAGTTAATTCCCCATACTGGAGCTTACTATTAAGCTTTGTTAGGCAATATCAGAAAATAATTTAGTCTAGGCTAAATCTAAATGTTCTACTCAATAAGCCTTGAATTATATACCATTCTACTTTGGCTGAGAGGAATAAGTGCTGTTCATAGTCTTTTGCAAATGCATATGATGGTTCTTTAATCATTTTAGATGTTCTTCTCTTGGTCTTGGGTGATTTCTTCACATGATTGTATAAGTACTTTGCTGAATTCTGGAGGGCGACCGTATATGGATCTCCAGATTTCTCTCTTTGTACAAATATCTTCTTTTTATTACTCTGCTTTCTTTATAAACCTTAGTCACCCCAGACCTTTATTTAATCTGATTTGGTACTTAGCTGGGCTCATCTAATGTCCCGCCTCCTATGCTACGGTCAGCAAATTGTCTCAGAGCATCGGTGCCTGTGCAACCATAGAGCTCACTGTGTTTGTTTCATTGCTCTTTGCTAACCAGAGACCAATGCCACAAAAATCATATACTCTGTCCAGGTTTTTTGTTCATATCAGTCAGGAAGATATTAATAAATTTAATCCTTTTATCGCATGTTGACCTGAAGTGGTACTCTAAATCCTTTAAATCTATCACTTTAAGGTTGCAACACATATGTTTCACTGTTTTGTATGTGGTTTAAATGACATATGTGTGCTGTGCTGTGCTTAGTCCCTGTTGTGTCTGACTTTTGTGACCCCCATAGACTGTAGCCCACCAGTCTCCTCTGTCCATGGGGAATCCCAGGCAAGAATACTGGAATGGGTTGCTATGCCCTCCTTTTAATTGATGTATATTCCTGACTAAATTTTAAAATTAATTAGATAACTTCACTAGATATCCATTGATTCTAATCAATAGTTTACACATATTCGGTGCCTGGAAACAATCTCAACCTGAACATCTCTTTTGCTTCCAGAATTGAAACAAACTTATGCATGAAAGAAAAAAGAGTAACTATTATTCAAGTTAAAGAATTAAAGAACACAAAATAAAATGGTTTAATAAGGACAATTTAAAGTATCGTTGAAATTATCATTGATGTAACTTTTGGAATTAAGTAGAACTCTGCAAGAGTTTATAAATAATGAGTTCATTTCCATTTCAAAAGAAACAACTCTTAATACAGCCAAATTGTGAAAAGACAGTCTCATGCTGACAAAGATGTTTTACACAGTGCATCTATCTTGTCATCAGAATCAAGTAAGCCCAGATGGTATGTGTATAGTTATTCTTTAATATCTGAGTTTCCCAATAAGAATAGTATGAGGGAAGTGCTGAAAGCAAGAGCTCATGGCATATTTTCTTATCAGTTCCGTTTAGTTGCTCAGTCATGTCTGATGCTTTGCGACCCCATGGAGTGTAGCACACCAGGCTTCCCTGTCCACCACCAACTCCCAGAGTGCGTTTAAACTCGTATCCATCAAGTTAGTGATGCCATCCAACCATCTCATCCTTTGTTGTCCCCTTCTACTCCTGCCTTTAATCTTTCCCAGTATCAGGCTCTTTCCAATGAGTCAATTCTTCGCATCAGGTAGCCAAAGTATTGGAGCTTCAGCTTCAGCATCAGTCCTTCCAATGAATATTCAAGACTGATTTCCTAAAGTGGACATCTTTTTATAAATCGCGTGGCTTCCCTTATAGCTCAGTCAGTAAAAAATCTGCCTGCAGTGTAGGAGACCTGGGTTCGATCCCTAGGTTGGAAAATCCCTAAAGAAGGAAACAGCAACCCACTCCAGTATCCTTGCCTGGAAAATCTCATGGACAAAGGAGCCTGATGGGCTGTAGTCCATGGGACTGCAAAGTCGGCTATGACTAAACAACTAACAATTCAGTTCAGTCAGTTCAGTTCAGTTGCTCAGTCGTGACTGACTCTTTGTGACCCCATGAAATGCAGCACGCCAGGCCTCCCTGTCCATCACCAACTCCTAGAGTTCACTCAGACTCACGTCCATCAAGTCCGTGATGCCATCCGGCCATCTCATCCTCTGTCATCCCTTTCTCATCCTGCCCCCAATCCCTCCCAGAATCAGAGTCTTTTCCAATGAGTCAACTCTTTGCATGAGATGGCCAAAGTACTGGAGTTTCAGCTTCAGCATATTCCCTCCAAAGAAATCCCAGGGCTGATCTCCTTTAGAATGGACTGGTTGGATCGCCTTGCAGTCCAAGTGACTCTCAAGAGTTTTCTCCAACACCACAGTTCAAAAGCATCAATTTGTTCGTGATCAGCTTTCTTCACAGGCCAACTCTCACATCTATACATGACCACTGGAAAAGCCATAGCATTGACTAGAGGGACCTTTGTTGGCAAAGTAATGTCTCTGCTTTTCAATATGCTGTCTCAGTTGGCCATAACTTTTCTTCCAAGGAGTAAGTGTCTTAATTTCATGGCTGCAATCACCATCTACAGTGATTTTGGAGCCCCCAAAAATAAAGTCTGATACTGTTTCCACTGTTTCCCCATTTATTTCCCATGAAGTGATGGGACCAGATGCCATGATATTTGTTTTCTGAATATTGAGCTTTAAGCCAACTTTTTCACTCTCCTCTTTCACTTTCATCAAGAGGCTTTTTAGTTTCTCTTCATTTTCTGCCATAAGGGTGGTTTCATCCACATATCTAAGGTTATTGATATTTCTCCCGGGAATCTTGATTCCAGTTTGTGCTTCTTCCAGCCCAGCTTCTTCCAGTTTCTCATGATGTATTCTGCATATAAGTTAAATAAGCAGGGTGACAATATACACCCTTGATGTATTCCTTTTCCTTTTTGGAACCAGTCTGTTGTTCCATATCCAGTTCTAAATGTTGCTTCCTGACCTGCATATAGGTTTCTCAAGAGGCAGGTCAGGTGGTCTGGCATTCTCATCTCTTTCAGAATTTTCCATAGTTTCTTGTGATCCACAGAGTCAAAGGTTTTGGCATAGTCAATCAAGCAGAAATAGATGTTTTTCTGGAAGTCTCTTGCTTTTTTGATGATCCAGGGGATGTTGGCAATTTGATCTCTGGTTCCTCTGCCTTTTCTAAATCCAGCTTGAACATCTGGGAGTTCACAGTTCATGTATTGCTGAAGCCTGGCTTGGAGAATTTTGAGCATTACTTTACTAGCATGTGAGATGAATGCAATTGTGCAGTAGTTTGAGCATTCTTTGGCATTGACTTTCTTTGGGATTGGAATGAAAACTGACCTTTTCCAGTCCTGTTGCCACTGCTGAGTTTTCCAAATTTGCTGGCATATTGAGTGTAGCACTTTCACAGCATCATCTTTCAGGATTTGAAATAGCTCAACTGGAATTCATCACCCCTTCACTAGCTTTTTTCATAGTGATGCTTTCTAAGGCCCACTTGACTTTACATTCTAGGATGTCTGGCTCCAGGTGAGTGATCACACCATTGTGATTATCTCGGTTGATAACACTTACTTACTTTTAAATCTTCAAGTCTATCACCTGAAATGTACTAAATCAATCTGCATAAGCTATTTCTCTGAACAGCACTGTCTACTGGGTTCTTAATTAAGTAGGTACCGAAGATACAGAAGCAGATGATAGCTCCAGCTTTGGGGAGCACAGCATAGGTTTGCTGAGACATATAGTAACAGCCAGAATAGACATTTGTGCAGTGGGTAATGGGAAAAAGTGATGAACAATAAATTTATTCTAGAGTAACGGTGTCTGTTTATCAATACCTAAAGCTGACTAAGACAGTTTCATTTCCTAATATACAAGTTGATTGAGGTTCAGTGAGTTTGCCCTGGCTAATATTCAGTTCCATAGTGAGAAATAATAATTTTAGCATCTTTCTGAAATTTACCTATCAGAGGTGAAGGCTAAATTTATGTAGAGATTTGGTATTTGTATGGATACAAAATTATACAAAGTTGTCCACTGGTTGCTCTTTTTAGTAGTCTCTTAAAAGATGTGAATATTAACTTGTTTAAAAAATAGGATTTTTTGGTATAAATATATTGTAGCATTTATTTTTATTATTGTAATACATTGGAGCAGTTTATGCCATTAAAAAGCAATTCTAATTGAAAACATGTTTACATTATGCCTTCTAAATGAAACTTGCAGCTATTTTATATATGCTAAATCGCTTCAGTTGTTTTTGACACTGTGCAACCCTTTAGACTATAGCCTGTCAGGATCCTCTTTCCATGGGATTCTCTAGGGAGCAAACATCTGCATCAGCAAGGAGGTTCTTCACCAGTAGTGCCAAATATTAGGTACTAGGAGAAGGAAGGAGAAGGTAATGTGGCACCCCACTCCAGTATTCTTGCCTGGAAAATCCCATGGACAGAGGAGACTAGTAGGCTGCAGTCCATGGGATTGCCAAGAGTCGGACACAACTGAGTACTTCAAGGGAGCAAACATCTGCATCAGCAAGGAGGTTCTTCACCAGTAGTGCCAAATATTAGGTACTAGGAGAAGGAAGGAGAAGGTAATGTGGCACCCCACTCCAGTATTCTTGCCTGGAAAATCCCATGGACAGAGGAGACTAGTAGGCTGCAGTCCATGGGATTGCCAAGAGTCGGACACAACTGAGTGACTTCACTTTCACTTTTCACTTACGTGCATTGGAGAAGGAAATGGCAACCCACTCCAGTGTTCTTGCCTGGAGAATCCCAGGGACGGAGGAGCCTGGTGGGCTGCCATCTATGGGGTCACACATAGTGGGACACAACTGAAGTGACTTAGCAGCAGCAGCAGCAGCAGCAGCTAAACCAAGGTACTAAGCTTCTGTCTCTCTTTCCCTCCCTCTCTCTCTGCCTCTCTCTGTCTCAGGCACACATTATATCTATGCTGATGACGTTAATTTAAGTGACTTAAGCCACTTAAGAGGAGTTAATATGTAAGTCAAAGAACCCATACTTACAAATGAGCAAGTGACTTGTACTTGAACAACTTGATACTTCTGGTTAATGTTTGAAAATCTAAGAAGTTAATTAGCTAAAAAACAATAAATGAGGGAGAGAAGGTGGGTACAAGTACACAGCATATACTTTTTAATCCACTCTACATATCACTGGGAAATAAAGAGGCAAATTGGTCAAGATGCTGACCTGATATCTCTGTTCTATTTCTGCCACTTACCTTGGGTTCTTTCCAAGCCAACCCACATTCTGAAACAGTCCTCCTCTATGTTTTTGCTTTTTTTTTTTTTTACTGTGCTATGTATGCAAACCCGAGAGCCATAGGCTATCAGTGAAAGTGATTCCCTCATTATTGTCCTTTCATTCTTTTTATGAGAATAATCATGCTTTTCACCTGGAGCAATAACATGTATCAGCTGGAGGTCTCTCTATGCCATGCATTGAATTCAAATCATTTATTCCTTAGATACTCTGCAGGATCGATATATATATTTTTTCTGATTTAAAAGAAATCAAGACAGCAGGGAAAGAGAAAAAAAGGAATGGAAAGAAACAAAATGAAGTAAAAACAAAGAGCAAAAATAAAAATACCAGACAAAATCAGCTCCAAGTATCTTCTCAATTTGCTTGCTGCTGCTGCTGCTGCTAAGTCACTTCAGTCATGTCTGACTCTGTGTGACCCCATAGAAGGCAACCCACCAGGCTCCCCCGTCCCTGCGATTCTCCAGGCAAGAATACTGGAGTTGGTTGCCATTTCCTTCTCCAATGCATGAAAGTGAAACGTGAAAAGTGAAACGTGAAAGTGAAGTCGCTCAGTCTTGTCCAACTCTTTGCAAGCTCATGGACTGCAGGCTACCAGGCTCCTCCGTCCATGGGATTTTCCAGGCAAGAGTACTGGAGTGGGGTCTCAATTTGCTTAAACGTAAGCTAAACTTTAATACTCATTTTTTTCAGATTTTGATATTATTATCTATGCAGTTACTTTCATAACATATGGGCTACTTTCCTCTCTATTGTAAAATAAATCTTTGTTTCTTAGAATACAATGACAATAACTAATAATTAACTGAAAATTTACCTTTATATTGGGAAAATACTTTATAAACATTGCCTGAGTGAAACTTTGGAGGAAAATAGTAAGGAAGAGGTAAATATTGTATTATTGATGAAGTATTATATATTATATATAATATCAAATACTATTTAATCATTTATTAAATATTATAACACATAATATTATATAAAAACCAATATATTATTGATATATATCAATAATATTATTTGGTATATATCAATAATATAATATTGATTTTTATATATTAAAATTGGAGATGATATATGGGTAAATCGTAAAAATTACACAATGTAGGCCATGGGTGTAACCCAGTGTTACAGAATCCCAAATTATTTGAATAACTATGTTGCATGGTAAAGAATCCACCTGCCAGTGCAGGAGATGGAACAGACATGAATTCAATCCCTGGGTCTGGAAGAGTCCCTGAAATAGGAAATGGCAATTCACTTCAATATTCTTGCCTGAAAAATTCCATGAACACAAGAACCTATATTTAAACACTACATTCATGTCATCTATATGATTTTCAATTAATTATCTGTCATGTATTAAGAATTTATAATGGTCACACATATTGTGGAGAATAGTTGTTTGTCCCTACTGTATATTAAGTGCTTTTGTAATTTTGTAACCTCAAAGTAAGACAAAGCAGATGGCAGGTTGATCTCAATGAGCATATGGTTTAGCAAGTAAAAAAAAAATCACAAATGCTTTAATTTGTCAAAAGTCAAGTAGTGTAAAGTATGACTGTTTATGGGTTTGGTATAATCAGTAAAGAGATGCCTGAATTAGTAAAACTTCAAGTGAAATTAAATAGGGAGTATAAATAAATTGGTGAAAAGAAAATTAAAAGCATTTCAAAGTGGGGAAGTATGCAGTTATCAGGGCTGGACAGAGCTTTACATATAAGGAATCAGAGGTTCAACTGAGAAATTGTCGTGCCACATGATACTAAGTACACATTTTATTAAAAGAACTGGTTTACACCTTAGTACAGGATACATCAAAAATCTTTAAGAAGGATAAACAATTTTTAAAGGTATTATTTTGAATGCAAGATATTTTACATTTAGGCAATAATGTACTTTTTAACTGGATCTCATGGGAAGAGATTCACAGCAAAACAGCAAAGATTTCACCTAGGTGAAATTTTAAAAAGTAACCAAGATGTATGTGATTTTTTTTTTCAATAAATTTGTATCATCAGAAGGGAAAACACTGAGTAAATAGAAATTACTATGCGTATGTGAAAAGTCAATATAGATAAACATCATTTTGTCATGAACAATGCCACTGTGTTCTGAGGTGTTCTGTGAGGTAGGGAGTGAGTCAATCATTTTTTTACTGGGTAGAAAGGGTTGAATTTTAATTTCACACTTGTAGTTTCCTTCTCTGAATGATTCTAGCACATCATTATAAATACATTTTGTCTCTTAATATCAAAATTCATTTACAGAATATCACAGATCTTTGTCTCCATGAAATTGTGAAACACTAGCCAAAAGTATATTAAAGGAAAAGGGAGACTTCTTAACCCTGAGGCTTGTGTTTAAACTGGATATACATGAGCTTATAAAACATTTTAACAAAGTTGGTTTTAAGCAATAAACTTGATATTTTTAAGCATTAGTTACTTCCTCTGTAAAACCAGGTGCTAACAATACCCACTCCATATGTACTCTACAAGAATTAATGATGCTATATGCAAAAGCACATATCCATGCCTAAATCATATTGCCAGATAGGCAAATCCAAATCTGACTTAAAACTTTTTCTTAGAAAATGTTAAAAAAATATATATCAGGAAAATATATTTGAGAAATGAGTAAACAGTCTTCAGAATTATTTTTAAACTTTAGTATGTCATAAATAAAGTCAATAATTGATTTAAGAAAGTTGTTTAGTTGCTAAGTCCTGTACCATTTTGCAACCCCATAGACTGTAGCCCGCCAGGCTCCTCTGTCCATGGAATTTCCCAGGCAAGAATACTGGAGTGGGTTGCCACTTCCTTCTCCAGGGGATCTTCCTCACCCAGTGGTCAAACCCACGTTTGATAAATAGCCATTGACTGTGTATTTATTATATGTTTTATATATATATATATATTTTTTTTTTCTTTTATGCAGTGAAATAATGAGCTCTGATACCAGGGAACTATGGTCAAAGAGAGACAGGGATATAAGCTCTCTTGGATGAGGTAGAAGTGATTTTAGTTATTTTCCTTTTCCAAGAAACTGGCAGTAGAATTCATGAGACTGCTCCTGGAGTTATGTCAGCATTTCTGATCCAGTACTGATGCAGAGCTCCTGTGTTCCATCTTATTTTTCAAACCCTTACCCACATGCTAGTCATCTCATCTGCTGTGCCTCTGCACTTATTCTCCAATAAGTCATGTTCTTTATAAAACACACGGAGTAAATGAAGAGGCATTGTCTGTTTTCTGGAGAAGAGTGATTGTTTTCCCAAATGTGATAACATGTGGTTGGTTGGTTGATCTAGTTGCTAAATTGTGTCTAGTCCTTGTGATCCCATGAATTGTAGCCCGCCAGCCTCCTTTTGTCTATGGGATTCTTCAGGCAAGGATACTGGAGTTGGTTGCCATGTCCACCTCCAGGGGATCTTGACCTAAGGACTGAAACTGCATCTTCTGTGTCTCCTGCATTGGCAGGCAGATTCTTTATCTCTGAGCCACCAGGGAAGCTCTGAAATACCACCAATCCCCTGAAAAGGATAAAAATCAAGGTAAGTTTGTATTACATAATTTGCTTTTCACAAAGACTCTTGTTTATAAAAAGCCTCCCTTTTTGAAGGGCAGTGTAATACCTGACTTTAGAGCTCAACTGCTCAAATGATTCTTTTTTTACAATTAATTATTAAATTTAGAAATAGATGTATATAAAGTTTTTTAACAGATTTTGTTTACATAAACTTCTAATTCTGTGACTCAACTTTTCTGATAATATTTTAGAATATCCTTAGAATTTTTTTTCAAAAGCCAAAGTAAGTGAAGTTTATTACAAAATATGGACCTTCCTTAGGTTAGAAAAGACACTAAAAATTAAAATCATCCTCTATATGTTTTATGACAGTGGATTCTGAAGGCATTCATATAAAAACCACTTTAGCTGTACTGAACAATATTTATTGGATTGTGAATAGCTTGTTTCTTTTCTTCCTGAACGTCATTTAACTCTTTCCCACTCAATCCTAAATCTAGACAGAGACAGGTTTTGCATACACCTTTGAATTAAGGAGATTGTAGTTAATAAACTGCTTAAACAAATGGAAGCTACATCATCAGCCATAGCATTAAAGTTAAATTGACTGAACATTCCAGGCAGTAATATACCACACGTTGCCTATCTTCAAGGCTTAGTTCAAAATGTATATTCCCAATTACAGATTGAGAAAGCAAAGCCACTGTAATTACAGCAATTAAGTTATAAATCACATTTGCAGAGATTCATTCACTTGCTTATGTATTTATTAATTCATTCTTTTATTCTTCAAATATTTGTGTATAATGCAAAAAAAAAATCAGAGTACAATTTATTGTAATGAATAACATGTGTGGCATAAGAGGGCCAATAAACCATTTATAACAAAAGTGAAGGATTTGTTTTTGTTTTTTTTTCATTTAAATTATCTATTATATTTGTACTTCTAAGATAAGAAAGAGAACATATACACACACACGTATATGAAAATTGCATTCTAAACTCTAAGTCTATGAACAGATTATCTTTTAATTATTGTATCTGTCAACATAAGTAAATATAGATGTTGACAGTTGCAGGGAGAGGAGATGGTTGTTATTCAGGTCCTAATATATTGGAATATGTTAGAATTAAAAGGTTGTATAGTCATTATACAGCCTATAATATTATCCCTTCATCACTTTATGGACATTAACCTGACTCTAATAACAATCATATAATATTTTAATACATTTTAAATACATACATGTAATATTTTTAATACATCTTACTTTTGGTTTGTTTAAAGCAAATTTCCCCCATGGACACCAGTTCATTTGGGAGGTTCAGTGTGTTGACGCTGTGTGAATTTAAAAAAAGTGCCAAACATGCTGTGGAAAATATGTGTAGACTTGCTTTGAAGTGAAGTGAAGTAAAGTCGCTCAGTCGTGTTCGACTCTTTGCGACCCCATGGACTGTAGCCTACCAGGCTCCTCCGTCCATGGGAATTTCCAGGCGAGAGTACTTGGAGTGGGCTGCCATTTCCTTCTCCAGGGGAACTACTTGCTTTAGCCATTGCCAAAGGCTTTCTGTGCCTGCCTCCCTCCTAACCTCATTGAAACACTCTCCTTCTCCTGCTCCTTTACTTTCACTTTTCACTTTCATGCATTGGAGAAGAAATGGCAGCTGACTCCAGTGTTCTTGCCTGGAGAATCCCAGGGACCTAGGAGCCTGGTGGGCTCCCATCTATGGGGTCGCACAGAGTTGGTCACGACTGAAGTAACTTAGCAGCAGCAGCAGCACACTTGCTGTAGCTTTTAGGGCTTGCAGTTACTAAGGAACACCTCAGCCAATTCTTTCAACTGTTGACTCACTTCCTCACCTGAAAATAATTGCAGTTGTTTTCATTTTCCTTCAGAAGCAGCTTTATAAACTCAAATTTCTGTTTTTCTGATTTTCAACATGTCATTCATGCTTTTCATGCTTCTTCATTTTTTTTCCATCTTCTACTCTCTGGTTTCCCTTGCACTGTACACAAAGACTATAATCTACTCTCTTTTTAAAATAAAAAAAAATAGTATTACATCATTGGAAATTAGAATTTATGGTTATTAAATTTTCATTTTTAATTGTAATTATTTTTTATTATTTCATCCAACTCATTTGACACCTGAAAGTCTTTTTCAGTCAACCTTTTCCTAAAAGCCATCTCAATTTGAAGCGCTTGTAATACAAATTCTAAACAGTTTAGCACATAGATTGGAGGTTCTTGCTTCCCAACGCAACTACCAAGTCTTTACCTGCCCCACTTCTGGTAAATATCCCTACTGTCCAGAAGTTCAGTTCATCTGCAGTATTAAACTATTCTCCCTTTGGCTTTGTCGTCTTCTATACTGGTTACTTCCTACATCCACTGTGTAGTATTTGTATCACTCTTTTCTTTACTGTGCCAACTGTTGACATTACCAAGAAGCATCAGTTATTATATTGCACAAAACACACTGGGATATGGATTTCTGGATCTCTTTTCCAGTAATAGCTTTATTAATTAACCCACCCCAATTTAGAAACACAGTGGATCTCACCATTACTTACATTAAACATAAACTCTCAAGGGATCATTGTCTGTTATTACTTCCTTTTTATATTAATATATTATCTGCTTATGCAAATTTTCTCAAAATTTGGTATTGCCTACATCTATATAAATATATTTTTAACAGAATTTTTCAGACTTTAGCATGTTCAGAACTTCATGGAAAACTTCTGAAAACAGACTGATGGGCTTAATCCTCAAGTTTTTAATTGAATGAAAGTATGTTGCATGCATGTGTGCTAAGTCGCTTTAGTCATGTCTGACTCTTTGTGACCCCACAGACTGTAGCCCTCCAGGCACTGCTCTTCATGGGATTCTCCAGGCAAGAATACTGGAGAGGGCTGCCATTTCCTTCTCCAGGATATCTTCCTGACCCAGGGGTGAACGTGGGTGTCTCATGTTGCATGCAGATTCTTTACCTGTCACCAGAAAGCCCTTTAATTGAGTAAGTACAGTCAAGTGCTTCTAGGAAAGCTTTCCTCCCTCCTCTTCTTCAGTTCTCATGACCTTCTCAATGCGCTGTGTATTAGCATCCATGCCCAACACTGTTGTGAAGGGACTCTTGCTAACATTAATATTGATGACATATTGTTGAGTCTAATCATACGTCTCTTCTTGGTTCTCAATTACTTGAAATCTCTTTACCTTTCAAAAGAATTGAGAATGTCCACATCATCAGGTCATCTTTTTCACTGACCACAATGACAATATCCTTTTCAATCACTTTCATTTTTGAATATCATTTGCAGGTATAGTTTACCCTTGAATAATATAGGTTTGTGTATGTCTACTTACACAAAAGTTTTATTCAATAAATATATACTATATAGTACTACATGATCCACTGTTGGTTGAGTCTGTGAATACTGAATCATGGATACAGAAGGCAAACTATAAACTTGTAATCTGCTTTTTCACTGCCTGGAGTGATGCCACCCCTACCTCCTGTATTGTTCAAGAATCAACTATACTTGTATGTCAGATGAAGTTTAATTTTGAAACTGCTGTAGTCTTGTCACTTGAGTGTTTCTCTTGTATGACTACTTTTTGGGTAAATACCTTCTGTAGGCTATGTTCTTAAGATGAAATTTTAGAAAATATAGAGAAAGAAACTGGGAATGGTCATGGAAGGTGAAAGTAAATTATGTGCTTTGAGATTATAAAATTTTAAATGGACCTACCATACTGGAATTGTGCATCATTTAGTAGGTGTACATTTTAACAGTATTCATATGTTTAAATTAAAAGACAATCAAGACACCCTAGTACTTCTCCAACTATTTCCCTAATATAACCATTATTCTATAAGTGTAATAATAAATATATATATATATATTTGTATTTTAAAATATGCAGTCCTAAACATATATGATATATATTGTATATGGTTTAAATATGCTATTTATATCAAATTCCATAGACCATGAAGCAAATTCCTTCCTCCACTGAAAATATTGTTGTTGTTGTTCAGTCGCAAAATTGTGTCTGACTCTTTGCAACACCAGGGACTGCAGCATACCATGCTTCCCTATCCTTCACCATCTCCTGGAGTTTGCTCAAACTCATGTCCATTGAGTTGGTGATGCCATCCAACCATCTCATCCTCTGTCATCCCCTTCTCTTCCTGCCCTCAATCTTTTCCAGCATCAGGGTCTTTTTGAAAAAGTCAACTTTTCACATCAGTTGGCCGAAGTATTGGAGTTTCAGCTTCAGTATCAGTCTTCCCAATGAATATTCAGGGTTGATTTCTTTTAGGATTGACTGGTTTGAACTTCTTGCAGTCCAAGGGATTCTCAAGAGTCTTCTCCAGCACCACAGTTCAAAAGAATCAATTCTTCAGTGCTCAGCTTTCTTTATAGTTCAACTCTCACATGCATAATAACTACTGGAAAAACCATAGCTTTGACCAGACATACCTTTGTTGGCAAAGTAATGTCTGTTTTTTAGTATGCTATCTAGGTTTATCATAGCTTTTTTTCCAAAGAACAAGCATCTTTTAATTTCATGGCTGCAATCACCATCTGCAGTGATTTTGGAACACACACACACACAAAAAAATACAGCCCTTTCTCTGTTTCCATTGCCATGAAGTGATGGAACTGGTTGCCATGATCTTAGTTTTCTGAATGCTGAGTTTTAAGCCAGTTTTTTCACTCTCCTCTTTCACTTTCTTCAAGAGGCTCTTTAGTTCCTCTTCACTTTCTGCCATAAGGGTGGTGTCATCTGCATATCTGAGGTTGTTAATATTTCTCCTGGCAATCTTGATTCCAACTTATGCTTCATCCAGCCCCACATTTCACATGATGTACTCTGCATAATTTAAATAAGCAGAGTGACAATATGCAGCCTTAATGTACTCTTTTCCCAATTTGGAACCAGTCTGTTGTTCCACACCTGGTTCTAACTGTTGCTTCCTGACCTGCTTACAGATTTCTCAAGAGGCAGGTAGGTGGTCTAGTATTCTCATCTCTTTAAAAATTTTCCACAGTTTATTGTGACCCACACAATCAAAGGCTTTGGCATAGTCAATAAAGCAGAAGTAGATGCTTTTTTGAGACTTTCTTGCTTGTTTGATGATCCAGTAGATGTTGGCAATTTGATCTCTAGTTCCTCTGCCTTTTCTAAGTTCAACTTGAACTTCTGGAAGTTCATGGTTCATGTACTGTTGAAACCTGGCTTGGAGAATTTTGAGCATTACTTTGCTAGCCTGTGAAATGATTGCTATTGCGTGGTAGTTTGAACATTCTTTGGCATTGCTTTTTTTCAGATTGAAATGAAAACTTACCTCTTCCAGTCCTGTGGCCACTGCTGAGTTTTCCAAATTTGCTGGCATATTGAGTGCAGCACTTTCACAGAATCATCTTTTAGGATTTGAAGTAGCTCAACTAGAATTTCATTACTTCCACCAGCTTTGTTTGTAGTGATGCTTCCTAAGGCCCACTTGACTTCACATTCCAGGATGTCTGGCTCAAGGTAAGTGATCACACCATCGTGGTTATCTGGGTCATGAAGATCTTTTTTGGATAGTTCTGTGTATGCTTACCATCTCTTCTTAATATCTTCTGCTTCTGTTAGGTCCATACGATACCATTTCCTTGCTATCAAATAAATTTGTTTCATACTTAGCCTTATGTTTACATTCACTTCACTTATTGCTTAATACTGAGTTATATTCATAATCCACAGCTTATCTACCCTCCAATGAGGAATTCTTAGTTTGTTTCTGCCCTGGGAGGATAAATGTTGTGCTGTAACCTATACATATATATCCTAGTTCATGGGTTCCTTTAAGGTAAACCCACCTAGATTTGGGATTGTTGGAACAGAGTATTTGTTCTCTCACTTTTTCCAGGTATTAGCAAATTTCATTTTACAGTATAATTTGTACTACTTCAAAAAAATAGTGAATCCATATGGTGTTAA
>SJYC01024537.1:0-22169 GCA_006408675.1 Madoqua kirkii | reverse complement strand
GGAATTTTAGAAATGTGGACAATTTTTTAGGAAAAATAAGATAAAATTTTACTGTAGGAAGATAAATCTTCCATAGTTTCATTAATATATCTCTCTAATCCAGGTTTTTAAAATAATTCTTTTGATGTGAACTATTTTTAAAGTCTTTATTGAATTTGTTACAGTATTACTTCTGTTTCATGTTTTGGTATGTTTTGTTTTGTTTTGTTTTTGTCACAAGGCTTGTGGGATCATAGCTCCCTGGCTAGGGATCAGTTCCACACCCCATGCATTGGAATGCGAGGTCCTAACCATTGGGCCATCAGGGAAGTCCGTACTCCAGTTTCATACAGCAGTCCAACTTAGAACTGTCTTTTATTGTATTTATTTTATTGTATTTTCCCTAGGAATGAGCATCTTCATTGCCTATTATCATGTCTCATCAATATAATTGATATCTAGACTACATTTTTCATTGTTGAAATCATTTGGTTTTATTACTCTCTGAGCAACTGAACTACACTGATGTGTCCAAAAATGGCTGAAATACAGTTTTTGTTGCCATTTGTATCGTCTCATATGTTTATTCCCTCAGACCAGTATTATATTGATTTTTCTGTTGGTCTCTACTTAAAGTTTACCTATTACTTGACTTCACTTTAAAGGGGCTCAAGGATTAATGGTCTCTATAAACTCAATAAGATAAATAGAGAAAATGATTTCATTCTTCATCATTGTAATAGAATTGTGAATTAAATGTGTATTTTGCATAAAATATTTAGATAGAACAGTCACAGTTTTCAAAATTACAGTATATTTAGATCAAATTACTTAGTAAAGAAATATGTTTGGTTTTTCTCCTTTGCTTAGGAATCTTGGGCTCAATAGTTTGTCATTTGAGTGTGATCTAGATTATGGGAATACCAAAAGATTTACAGGATCTGCTGTTGAAAAAAAGAATGCTATGAAGACAACTTTATGTATGGTTTTTTGGTTGTTTGTCAGAATTTCTCATGGAATCATAAAATTTTAGTACTGAAGAGTACCAAGTGAATTACCTAAGATACAGCTAATTAATTTATGACAAAGAACACTAGACACCAGATTTCCAAGTTAAACTTTGTGAGGATATAAAATGTGCATCTTTGTGACATAAAAAATTATTTTATAAAACTTTCCATTTAACTTTGAAACTTTAACTTCTACCCTGCAATGATCTTTAGCTTGCTTTTATTTTCTCCATGATGTAAGGCAGGCCTGTGTGTTGGGATTTCTGATGTGCAGCATGCTGGACTCCTAAATATTAATATTAGGAGATAATTTATTTTCATTTTACTTTAGATAAATTTGTGGGCACATTGTAATAATTATAAAGGTATTTGGTGCTCTCCACTAATTTGCCTTCTTTACCATCGTTGATACATTACATGGTTTATTTTCATTATATTCATACTGTGTCTCTGACAATGAAGTTTTTTTCTTATTAAATGTTCTTGTGAACCAGGGCTTATGCATAGGTGAAAAGATTTAGCCTGTGTTGAGATACCTTCATTTTTTCCTTTGGGTCTTCAAAGAAAGCAGTATTTTCCAAAAGTGGATAAAATTGTTCTTAATCACCAGTATCTCTATGTATTAGGGAAATAATGGAAGCAATTTCACTCCTCAGCATCTGAATCATTTTATGTATAACAGAGGTTTTCTTTAGCATTCTTCTCCAGTCAGATTTCTAGAGATTTATGTTCACTTGGATTTTGGCCCAAGACTTTTAAACTTTTCCCTCTTCTTCTTATAGTGAGGACTCAGAAGAAAAAGATGTGAAGACTAAGAAGGATGATTCTCATTCAGCAGGTAGTAAACAATTTTTAATGTCGTATCTGTAATTCTACTTATATATTTATTTATTGGGCATTTTGATAAGTTGTTTTATAGTAATGCCAGGCTCTGTGGTAAACGCCACATTACAAACTGAGTGTTTCCATCTCCAAAGAGCTCATGATGATTTTAGTCCTGCTGGCTTATTGCCGTTTTCTGTGAAAGCTTTTTTTTTTTTAGCATACTTATGTCCATCCCATCCCAGGACATCTGATTCAGTAAGTCTAGGCGGGATGTTGGGGCTTTGTTTTTTAAAAGTATTTACAGATTATTCTCATGCATAATTGAAATTGAAAACCACTTACATGAACAAATAAAAGATATCAAACTATATAGAACATATATAATACTAAAATCAAGGTATAAAATACAGGAAGTGATGACTCTGGGTTGAAAAGCAAGCAATTAGTAGCTTTAGTCTGACTTTTTAGCTGGGAAGAGGTCGTTTGAAACAGTAACCACAGAGAAAGGTTTTTTGTAAGAGTTTTAACTTAATCAATTGAAGAGACTGACTCGATTAAATGTTGAATCCTGATTATTTGTTGTTGGTGTTTAGTTTTTAAAGTTTAACTCATTCAAGAATTGAGAGTTCTACCTTGCTCCTAAACATTTTCGTTTCGGTCTATGTGCCCATGGTATTTAGGTAATATGTAAAGCGTAGACAAAGTTCCACTGAATTCGCCCTGCTGAGCTATTTTTTTCTAATCGGTTAGTTAGTTTGCTTATCGTGGGCTGTGCTGGGTCTTCGTTGCTGCGCAGGCTTTTCTCTGGTTGCAGCCAGCGGGCAGGCTCTAGGGCACATGGGCCTCAGTAGTTACGGCCCCGAGCTCTGGCGCTCAGGCTCAGGAGTTGTGGTGCAGGGGCTCGGCTGCTCTTCAGCACATGGGGTCTTCCTGGATCGGGGATCAAACCCGTGTCCCCCGTATTGGCAGATGGATTCTTATTCACTGAGTCACCAGGAGAGCACACCTCTGAGCTGTTTTGCTTTCACTTGTCCAAGTCTGCTAAATGATTGTCTGAAAAGAAATTGTATTAGCTTTTTGCACCATCTAGTAATGTGATAATGTAACATACACTTTTATTCATTTACCTTGTAAACCCTAATTTGAATCTCTTCTGTTTATAAGCATTTGAGCACTTCAAGATGAATAGCTCTGTACTAATATTAAGCATACCTCCTACCAAGTGGGTTTAGTTTTGAGTCTGCCAAAATCAGCTGTTCTTGTGTTTATTGTCTTCAGGTGAAGTTTTCGGTAGTGAAAATGATGGCTTGAACACTGACCATAACAAGGCTCATAAGACTCTAGTGTTTCCAAAAGAGAAACAGCTAAACCTTGACAGAATAAGAGAGCCTCAAAGCCCAGGAGCAGGGCTGTAGGTGAAGCTGATATAAGTATAACTTGGTCTAAAGACAGTAGGCTGGCATCCTGCCCTTTAAGTCAGATTTATGCACGACCACAACTATGTGCTGAAAAGTTTTTAATTAATAAATTGTAGTATATGAGAGTAATTTCTTATTATAAAATTGTACTAAGACCTGATTGATCTAAATGTGTGTTTTGAAGATTTCCCTCCATCTCCTCTAAACTGAAATGCCCACACCTCATTCGTTGTAAAGGGTAGTAGTTTGGCATTATTTTGAGTTCTGTATGTTTTGTATTGTGGAATGAATATATTGGAAAACTGTCTTCCCCTGTTTTACTATTTTAAATATTTTTCTAACTTTAGTTTCTAAAAACTGTGTAGATAGGTTTGAATGTAATTGAGAATTTTAGGGTACAATAATAATGTAAGTTTAAAGCATGTTATAGGAAGCATGTGTTATACCTAAATTCAGCTTTATTATTACTTAAAACTACATGCCTAGGTTATTTTATATGTAATAGTGGGTGAAAGTGAAAGTCACTCAGTCATGTCTGACTGTTTGCAACTCTTTGTCTGACTCAGTCCATGGAATTCTCCAGTCAAGAATACTGGATATGGGTAGCCTGTCCCTTCTCCAGCAGATCTTCTCAACTCAGAAATTGAACTGGGGTCTCCTGCATTGCAGGCAGATTCTTGACCAACTGATCTGTTGTCAGGGAAACCCATAATAATGGGTACATAGCCTTATTCAAGTTCATTCTTTGAATTTTACCTCTCTTTTTGCATATTTTGTAGACATTTTTAGAATAGAATATTCCCTTTCTGAATGAAATAAAGCTGCAGTTTATATCTTACATTGCCTTTTCCAGTCATCTGTCAAACCCATAACTCTTTGATCGTTGCATTATAACCTTGATATTGCAGAGGACAGTGAAGATGAAAAAGAAGATCATAAGAACGTGCGCCAGCAACGGCAGGCAGCCTCTAAAGCAGCCTCTAAACAAAGGGAGATGCTCATGGAAGATGTGGGCAGTGAGGAAGAGCAAGAGGAGGAGGACGAGGCGCCATTCCAGGAGAGTGCGTAATGTGCCTTTTATCTTGGTCGTGGTTGTAGTTTGTGACCTCAGTTTTACCTCAGCAGTTTTTTGGATGCTCAGTGTTAAAATCAGTCCCTTAAATTAGATACTCAGTGTTATTAGAGATGATTGTTTGATATCTATTTATATTTTAAAAGACTCAGAGATTCTCATGATTATTTTCTGATTAAGTACATCATTCATTCTCATGTACTGAATGAACCATTGTTAGAATAACAGTTACCTGGTGGGTACTGTGATTAAGATTTGTATTTTGTCCTAGTGGAGAAAGGTGTAGACATCTCCTTGCAAAAAAAGTGTTAACAGAATTTAAATGTTTCACGGGTTACTCAGATTAATTAATTATATGTATATTTGCTTTGTATGTTTGTTTCTTACTTTGTTTATAGTTGGGCCAAACACACCAAATCAGTTCACTTTCATTTTCCTGATTTTATCAGGACTGTATAGAAAATGTAGAACTACCAAGAGTTATTTGATGACTTCAGTTTTCATCCACATTAAGCCTAATCTCTTCCTGTTTTCTGCCTCCTCTTCAAACAAGTCAGTCATGTAACCCTCATGTGCATGTTAAACCATTTTACAGGTGGGGCCAATGATAGCTCCAACTGAATTGGTAGTACAGCTGCAGATAGAACCCAAGAGTGTCTGACTTCCAAATCCCATCCTCCATTCTTAGCGCTCTCTCCCTTTGTTCACTTGGAAGGATGTATACATTAAGTTGGACGTGAAATTCTTCTTTCCTCTCAGAAGATTCCGGCAGTGATGAGGATTTCCTAACAGCTGCAGATAGAACCCAAGAGTGTCTGACTTCCAAATCCCATCCTCCATTCTTAGCGCTCTCTCCCTTTGTTCACTTGGAAGGATGTATACATTAAGTTGGACGTTGAAATTCTTCTTTCCTCTCAGAAGATTCCGGCAGTGATGAGGATTTCCTAGTAGAAGACGATGATGATAGTGACTATGGCAGTTCAAAAAAGAAAAACAAAAAGATGGTAAAGAAGTCGAAGCCTGAGAGAAAAGAAAAGAAAATGCCGAAGCCCAGGCTAAAGGCCACAGGTGAGCTCTGCAGAAGTCAGGTTAAGTCACCAATGAACGTTCTCTACGGAAGTCCTTCAGTAGGACTTGATAGTGCCCCCATAACAAAAATAGAAGGGCCCTGTCTGCTGTGCCTGGAGTGTCACTCACTCACCGTTAAGGGCTCCAGCCCCTCTAGGAGTCTGGCGGCTTGGCCCTGCTCTTCAGCTGATACTGTGCAGAAGGCAAGATTTGGGAATCACCTATTCACGCTGCGCCAGCTTAGCTATTACTGCCTTTTTTTCCCCCACTGATATCACAATCCCAGCAGCTACTAAAGACTGAAAATTGTGAAAATACGTACCTACAGTAATATTTTTAAGTGTTCTGATTTGTACAGAGAATGAAATCACTCTTGACAGCATAGGTCCATTTTCTTTGGGCCCTTGTGGTTTCTGTCAGATATTCTTCTGGGTGAAGCTAGTTTGTCATTAAATCAGAAAGCTGGATTTGCCTTTTTTTTTTTTTCCTGGCAAATAGAGCTTTTATTCATCATGTCTTACTGTTTGAACAGTTACTTGGGGACTTCCCTGGCCCTCCAGTGGTTAAGACTGAGCTTCCAGGGCACTGTGCACAAGTTCGATCCCTGGTGAGGGAATGAAGATTCCACGTGCAGCATGGCCAAAAAACTTCAAAGTAACAGGGATTTGACAGCTTTCTATTCCGGTTAAGTTGCATCCCCTCTCCTTCACTCAAGTTTTAAACAGTTTTGCAAGCCACTGAGGATATTATGTAGTTTCTATAGCATCTTGTTTCTTTATTACAAACTTTACTGTTAACATAGTAGTGTTGGCTAAAAGTGTTTGAAAACCAGTACCCACCTTCATTTTCTGTAAGTCAGGGTGTCGTCTTTATGATTTTTTTTCTTACAGATTGTTCTGTAGCTGATTTTTGTTAAAAACGTTAGACGTTTCTTCCCTTCCCCAAGTTGCTATTTTTCTTTTTTCAGTGACACCAAGTCCTGTGAAAGGCAAGGGGAAAGTGGGTCGCCCCACAGCTTCAAAGGCATCAAAGGAAAAGACTCCTTCTCCCAAAGAAGAAGATGAGGAGCCAGAAAGCCCTCTGGAAAAGAAAACGTCTTCAAGCCCTCCACCTGAGAAATCTGGGGATGAAGGGTCTGAAGATGAAGCCCAGTCTGGGGAAGATTAAAAGTGATGATGGTCTGGGGAGAGATTTTATTTAAAAAAACAAAAAACAAAAAAAAAAAAAGAGAGAGAGAGAGAGAAAAGAAAAAAAAAGAGGGAAAGAAAAGCTACTTAAGGTAGAATATGGTTTTGGCTATGGCTTGACTCATGGGCTTTCAATGCTTTTTTTCCCTTTTGTTGAAAATAACATTTTCTTCTTTTTTTTTTTTAAAGAAAAGCATCGTATGTTTAATTTACCTTTTTTGTCTATTGGTCTCTTCGTCATGACCCTCTCTTCCCCCTCCCCCCCTTTCCCAAAGAAAGCCATGTTAAATTAATCACTGGATTGACTGCTTCATCTTTTTATTTTTAATGGAGGGTATGCCACAGTTGTAAAGCAATAAGATTTGAAGTAAACACTATGAAATTTTTGCTTTTTGCTAAATGGTAGCAAGTTGAACAGGAATCAAAAAATGTACAAGGTTTTAGTTAGAAGTTATTGCTTCTTTCTCTACCTGAATTAAAAAAAAAATCAGTTGTCATCTAATACAAGTTTACATTCTATATACAAAAATACAGATGTCTATTAAACTTCCACTGATGGGAATACATACATACATGTACTAAAATTTATATATAGAAGACATCAAAATAGGTGAGATTTTAGCTATTCATGTGAAAGTATTTATGGACGTAGAGGGGAAAACAAATAACTCAAAATAGTTCTTAAGGTTAATCTTCAATTAAAAAAATAAAAATACAATGCTCCCAACCAAAATAAACATAGTAAATAAAAAAAGACAAAACATGGTAAATTAAAAAAAAAAAACGCACAATAATAAGATGCCAAATTCAATCCTAAATTTTTGTGAGTGAATAACTGTGTGAGGCAGCTTAATTGCCTAGATCAGAAAGAACACACTACATATTCCAATTCATCATAATCACATGATATATTTATCAAAAGCAAGTAATTTGATGTGATTAGCAATGATCATGTAATCAGAAGTGTGGCTAATTATTATAAAGTAGATATATTCTTGAGCTTCGCTGGTGGCTCAGACATTAAAGGATCTGCCTGAAATGCAGGAGACCTGGGTTTGATCCCTGGAGAAGTGAATGGCTCTTAGGGGTTTCCCAAGTTAGTGCTAGTGGTAAAGAATCCACCTGTCAATGCAGGACACTCGAGAGACTCTGGTTTGATCCCTGGGTCAGTAAGATCCCCTGGAGAAGGAAATGGCAACTCACTCTAGTATTCTTGCATGGAAATTCCCATGGATAGAGAAGCCTGGTGGGCTACAGTCCAATGGGGCTGCAAACAGTTAGACACGATTGAGCCTCTGTGCACACCATCCGTAGATTATAGTCTTAAAGATATGCTGATAAGCAAAGGCATTTGTGTTTTAAAGAGCAAATGTTGAGAAACAAGGGTATTTGGTTTTTCATTCCATAAGTATAATTATATCTTTGGGGAAAATACAAACATTTCACTTAGTATATTTCAATTATCCATGAATAAGATAATGAGTAAAGTATTTGAGACAGAGATAAAATATTATATACTGAGGATAATTTAAGGAGCAATCGACATTATGAGCAGTATGATTAAATGCTGGCAGTATAATAGAAGGGGATGATTAATCATTCATGTTTTTTCTTTAGACTATATAACATGACATTAAATAGATTAGAGTTTCCAGAGAACCCCTAAAAATGGGTAAGAGAGGCAATTTCTCATTGCTGAGAAATTAAAATTCAGTGAAGCAAACAAGTATAGATATCAAATATTAATGTAGTATTTATGTCTTGATCTCAGAACAGAGATCACAGCTTGTGATTCAGATTTGAGAGTTGTAGAAGTTAACATTTGTTTGCCTGAATGTTTTTGTTCCTACATCTTTGATAATAGACCTTTATGATGGGAAATGTTCTCTGAATGCACAGATCCACACCTTCACCCCTCACATGTATATGACAAATTCCAGACCAATTGAATTATTTCTACTAGAAACTAGGGCTTAAGTGCTGCAAGTCATTTCTTTAACCTCTTGGGAGAATAAATTAAAGCTTCTGTTGCTTAAATCTGCAAACTGCCTTTCCAACAAATCTTATAAAAGTCCGTGGTTAAGGTCTTCCTTTAATTCTACAAACGATTTCCATTTCTTTTTGCTATTACTGTTGGTTTCTGAAGCTGGAAAACAGAAAATCCAATAAATTATTGAAATTGGTTCCAAAAAGTGAGCTATAGGTATTATTCTCTGTGGAATGATGTGCTTGGAATTAAACACTGAGCTGCATTTCAGTGAATGGCAATGAGCTTCTGGTTCATATTTTCAAAATGTTAAAAGAACAACTTATTTTAGGAAGTTGAGAAACAGTTGCTCAATGGTTGTGGTCATATAGGTCCATGAGTTTATTGAAAGAGATGCTCTGAGCCACAAAATACTTTCTGCCATAGAATAACTTCAAAATTAGCATATGTATTGAAGCCATGCTTTAAGGAAGCTAACTTGACATTACTGAAAAACACAGTGAGAAATGTACACTTTCACATATCAGGTGGAGAGCCTGGCTCCAGGTTAAAAATCTGGAGGTTTTCAGGTCTAACTGTAGGCAATGATAAGGACTTCACCTAGCAGTGTTATGCCTGCCCCCATTCCATATAGTGCACAAGCCGGTGCAGTGCAAGTGTCTGAAGGGAATTACTGTCAAGAAGGCAAGGCCCCTAGCGAGTCATTCTCTTGGCTTATTTGCATTCCTAGCCCAGGCACTGTTATTGCTAGGTTTCTTTCTGTGAAGTCTTAGGAAGAAGTCTTCAAGTACCTCTTATGAAACCTTCCTATAAGAGAGAAGACAAAGAAAACTTGAACACACGTTTCCGACCTGGTTCTTTTCCACTCCTATCCATTCCTCTCACTCCAGGGTTCATTAACCTTCTGGAAGTTGGCTCAGAGTCCCCTCCAAAAAAGAAAATGTCCACCTCAGTACTTCCACTGATCTATCTCACCCTCAACCCATGCACTCTTCCATGAGAAAAAATGGAACAGGGATTGTCACCATTTTCTCCAGTTTCAGACTTTTGATTATAGCATTGTAGTAAGTGATTAAAAGTTTAACTCTTTCATTTTTGGCTGCTTGCTTTAGTCATCATCTCCCACATCTGGTAGCTTAGTTCTGTCCCTTCAGCTCAACTGAGCTCCTGGCATCAAGATGCTCAGCACAAGACCCAGAATGAAACCCAATGTTTTTCTGTATTCAAACTGAAAGATTCTATTATTGACCGTGGCTCTGAAAGTGAGATCATTTATTGGCAACCTAGATGGCTGATTCTGTAGGTTGCTACATTATGATGTCAGTTGAATTTACAACCTGCTGTGTCACTCTATATGAACTTGAAGGCACTGATTGATACTGAATGGGATAAGAAACATTAGAAGATCGCTATCATGATGAATATGAAAAGCTTGGAGAAATGTCCATACTGTGGAAACCTTGTCTGACAAAGCCATGTTCACTTGCAAAAGAAAACTAATAATGGTCAAAGTCATAATTTTATAAAATTTACCTAAAACCTAAGATAAAAACTATATAATCTTTTAGGGTTTGGAGGTTAAAAGTAAAGAATAGCAAAGAGAAGGATTTTACTTACAGAAAATCTATAAATTTAGCTTTATATAGAAAAAAATGCAAATTCATGGATCTGCTTTGCAAAAGTAGATAAAATTATGGATGTGAATTCATTCATTAGGAGATTTACATGTACAATTCTAAGTTGCAGTATATATGCCCTTTAGTATATCTTTGCTTGTTTTTGGATTTATATGCTGAGTTCTGAAAAGAAAAGATTTAGAGTAATAAGAACGTTTGGTATAATATTAAAAAGATACCCAATGGTTATAGGCTAAGAGATTTAGACTGGATCTGTTATACTCATGTGGCCAATGACCTGCTTAATTTGTCTCCCTCGGATTCTGGTCAACTGCTTATTCCTTCTACATAATATTGAAGAAAGTCAGAATTTTTAAAACATGACAAAATCAGCAGGCCAGGAATGTTACAGGTTGTAGTAAAAATTGGAAACTCAATAGTGAAGATCAGAATAACTGGATAACCATGTTCCTATGGATAAACATGATACACAGAGCCACATGATAGGAAACATTTAATCAGATATCAAGAAGCAAATAAACAGGTCAGTTATATGTCTTACTATCTATGTCTACTTATTTGACTTACATCAAATATAAAAACCAACAAATAAAACAGCTCCCATCTTACCAATGCTAGTGAAAATAAGCCATGCTAGGCCATCATATTAAAAACTCACAGCCTTTCACTGAATTAGAGATTCATAGTCTTTTTGCCAGATCATAATCGTAGAGCTGGTGGTAGTAGTAATGCTAACAGTTATAGTAGTAGCAGTAGACAGAGCAACAGTAAAAGTTAAAATATAGTACCCTTGAAGAAGCATGTTATAACATGCTATATGTATTTCAAAGGACTTGCAGTGATTACCATTACCATCACCATCAAACACATCAAGGATATGGGTCAATCCTAGCACATTATAATTTAACTTGCCATGTTCAAAATAATAAAATGTGTTGACAAAAATTTTGTTGGATGCTTGTTCCAGTTATATTTGCTTTTCCAGATGTAGTCTCCTTGTTGGAGAAAATAAATATAATCCTTTACATTGGAATAAGGCTACAGGTTTTTCAAATGCATTTTCTCAATTCCAAGAAAAAAATGAGAAATTGAACATTTCAAGATATAAAAATATATATCATGACTTCAATAAGTTTCTAAAAGAAAGGGGAGACATAAACAGATTTTTTATCACAAGTAAACATGCAGTTACAAAACATACTTCATTTTATAGCCATGCATATAATGTCAAAAGAACACTCATTGTCTTAAAAACAACAGAAGGAAAAAGTCTCTCTCATGTGGGACCCATGTGCCATGTACACTGGTCTGCTGCATGATTCTCCCATCCTTTCAGGAATGAGACCCTTCTCCCCGCAGGTTCTGAAGCTGTGGAGAATGAAGACTCTCAGCTGATTCTGGGAGTCAAAGAGAGAGGGTTCCCTCTCTTGATGCCATCACTTTCCAGAGCTACCAATATCTAGTGACTGAAATGCCAATATCTAATGACTCAGAAGCAAAAGGTAAGGGAGAAAGGGAAAGATATATCCAACTGAATACAGAGTTCCAGAGAATATCAAGGAGAGATAAGAAGGCCTTCTTAAGTGAACAATGCAAAGAAATAGAGGAAAACAATCAAATGGGAAAGACTAGAGATCTCTTCAGGAAGATATCAAGGAAACATTTCATGCAAGGATAAGCATGATAAAGGACAGAAATGGTAAGGACCTAAGAGAAGCAGAAGAGGTTAAGAAGAGGTGGCAATATACAGATAAATTATACAAAATGGTCTTAATGACCTGATGGTCATTAAAAGGTCTTATTAATCACAGTGGTGTAGTCACTCACCTAAAGCCAGACATCCTGGAGGGTGAAGTCAGCTGGGCCTTAGAAAGCATTACTTTGAACAAAGCTAGTGGAAGTGATGGAATTCCAGCTGAGCCATTTAACATCCTAGAAGATTATGCTGTTAAAGTGTTGCACTCAATATGCCAGCAAATATAGAAAACTCAGAAGTAGCCACAGGACTAGAAAAGATCAGTTTTCAGTCCCAAAGAAGGGAAAGGCCAAAGATGTTCAAACTACAGCACAATCGCACTCATTTCACATGTTAGTAGGTAATGCTCAAAATCTTTCAAACTAGGCTTCCAAACAGTATGTGAACCAAAAAATTCCATATGTAAAAACTGGATTTAGAAAAGGCAAAGGAACTGAGATCAAATTGGCAACACTTGTTGGAGCATAGAAAAAAGCAAGGGAATTCGAAAAAAAAAAAAACATCTACTTCTGCTTTATTGACTATGCTACAGGCTTTGACTATGAAGATCACAACAAACTGTGGTTAATTCAAGAGATGGGAGTACCATACCACCTTACCTGACTCCTGAGAAACCTGTATGTAGGACAAGAAGCCACAAAAAACAGACATGGCACAAAGGACTGGTTCAAAATTGGGAAGGGAGTTCAACAAAGTTGTATATTGTCACTCTGCTTATTTAGCTTATATGGAGAGTTCATCATGAGAAACACTGGGCTAGAAGAAGCACAAGCTGGAATCAAGATTTCTGGGAGAACAATCAGTAATCTCAAATATGCAGATAACACCACCCTAATTGCAGAAGGTGAAGAAGCGCCAGTCTATGTTCAATACAGGATACAGGATGCTTGGGGCTGGTGCAAGGGATGATCCGGGGAGGTGGGGGGAGGGGAAGGGAGGTGAGAGGGAGCTTCAGCATGGGGAGATCCTGTACACCTGTGGCTGATTCATGTCAGTGTATGGCAAAACCAATACAGTACTGTAAAATAGAATGGAGCATTAAATAATAAAAAATAATAAATAAATAAATAAAAATAAAAAGCCTCTTGATGATGATGAAAGGGGAGAGTAAAAAAGTTGGCTTAAAACTCAACATTCTAGACTAAGATCAGGGCATTTAGTCCCATGAATTCATGGCAAATAGATGGGGAAACAATGGAAACAGTGACAGACTTTATTTTGGGGGCTCCAAAATTCTGTGAATGGTGACTACAGTCACAAAATTAAAGGCCACTTACTCCTTGGAAGAAAAGCTATGACCAACATAAACAGTGTATTAAAAAGCAGAGACATCATAGTCAAAACTATGGTTTTTCCAGTAGTCATGTATGGAAGTGAGAGCTGGACCATAAAGAAGACTGACAACTGAAGAACGAATGCTTTCAAATTGTGGTGCTGTAGAAAACTCTTAAGAGTCCCTTGGACTGCTAATAAATCAAACCAGTTAATTATAAAGGAAATCAATTCTGAATACTCATTGGAAAGACAGATGCTAAAAGCTGGAGCTCCAATAATTTGGCCACCTGATGCAAAAAGTTGAATCAGTACAAAAGAACTTGCACTGGGAAAGATTGAAGGCAAAAGAAAAATGGGGTGGCAGAGGATTAGATGGTTATATAACATCACTGATTTAGTGGACATGAAATTGAGTGAACTTCTTCAAATAGTAAAGGACAGGGAGGCTTGGTGAGTTGCAGTTCATGGGGTTGCAAAAAGTCAGATATGACTTAGTGACTGAACAACAGCAACAACTGGTGAATAGGGTGTTTAATAGGCCCAGCCTGGTTGCCTCAAGACAGTGTAATTGTTTGATGTATACGGCTAGATTTTCTGAGGTCTCTGTTACAACCACATTACGGTTTTCTCATTCTGCCCAGTTATACTTCCATCACAATCAATCATTTTTTTTTAAAGTTGGAGGATATTTTCTTTACAATTTTGTGGTGACCTCTACATCAACATAAATCAGTCATAATTATATGTAATTATTTGTATCAGTAGATAGCAATAGACAACCCGAGAAACTTCCTAGATGCAAATTTTCATCCCAGAGTCTTCTTCACAGACACATTAACTCAAGATTTTGGTGTGAGAAGTAATCTGAGCAATCACTTCTAAAGAATGAGATTTGGAACCTGACTGGCTAGCACTGAGAGTAGATGAAGCATGAAAAGTCCTTGCATGGTGTAATGGTACAGCTTTTTATTGGGACACAAAAGGAAGCGAACGTACTGACAGGTGCAGTGTTCTAAGCATTCGAGAAGATTTGGCAGAAGTAATAGTTGTAAAAAGCAAGAAATATTCTGACTGCCCCTGGAGAAAATTCACAAGTTTGAGAAAAACAATGAGATTCAATCCATCAACAATTGAAAGTGAAGTATAATATAAAAGTTGTACACCTTCCTTGACTCTTATCTTCTGTGATCAGAAGACAGAGCATGAGGTCCAGGATATATTTTAGAGTATCAGAGCTTCAAGATAGGCTGAATTCTCAACTTTGAAAGCTCTGCTATGCCAAAGTCAGAGATTTGATAGGGAATAGTTGGGTTCCTGGGACACGGGATATATAAGCAGATAAATAAAGCAGTGTTCTCATTTACAGAGTCACTACTTTTATTTATTTCCTATTTTAATGTAGTGGTCATTTAAATATGATTTTAATAAAATACAGATAGTTGAGCTTCAACATTTTCAAATATGAGAATAACTTTGTATCTGCCTTCAGGCCGTACACTCTACATGCAGCAATGGTTATTACAGGTGAATTTATATTTACTTAGAGCAGGACTCCGGAGAAGGCAATGGCACCCCACTCCAATACTCCTGCCTGGAAAATCCCATCGACAGAAGAACCTGGAAGGCTGCAGTCCATGGGAATGACCAACATAAACAGTGTATTAAAAAGCAGAGACATCATAGTCAAAACTATGGTTTTTCCAGTAGTCATGTATGGAAGTGAGAGCTGGACCATAAAGAAGACTGACAACTGAAGAACGAATGCTTTCAAATTGTGGTGCTGTAGAAAACTCTTAAGAGTCCCTTGGACTGCTAATAAATCAAACCAGTTAATTATAAAGGAAATCAATTCTGAATACTCATTGGAAAGACAGATGCTAAAAGCTGGAGCTCCAATAATTTGGCCACCTGATGCAAAAAGTTGAATCAGTACAAAAGAACTTGCACTGGGAAAGATTGAAGGCAAAAGAAAAATGGGGTGGCAGAGGATTAGATGGTTATATAACATCACTGATTTAGTGGACATGAAATTGAGTGAACTTCTTCAAATAGTAAAGGACAGGGAGGCTTGGTGAGTTGCAGTTCATGGGGTTGCAAAAAGTCAGATATGACTTAGTGACTGAACAACAGCAACAACTGGTGAATAGGGTGTTTAATAGGCCCAGCCTGGTTGCCTCAAGACAGTGTAATTGTTTGATGTATACGGCTAGATTTTCTGAGGTCTCTGTTACAACCACATTACGGTTTTCTCATTCTGCCCAGTTATACTTCATCACAATCAATCATTTTTTTTTAAAGTTGGAGGATATTTTCTTTACAATTTTGTGGTGACCTCTACATCAACATAAATCAGTCATAATTATATGTAATTATTTGTATCAGTAGATAGCAATAGACAACCCGAGAAACTTCCTAGATGCAAATTTTCATCCCAGAGTCTTCTTCACAGACACATTAACTCAAGATTTTGGTGTGAGAAGTAATCTGAGCAATCACTTCTAAAGAATGAGATTTGGAACCTGACTGGCTAGCACTGAGAGTAGATGAAGCATGAAAAGTCCTTGCATGGTGTAATGGTACAGCTTTTTATTGGGACACAAAAGGAAGCGAACGTACTGACAGGTGCAGTGTTCTAAGCATTCGAGAAGATTTGGCAGAAGTAATAGTTGTAAAAAGCAAGAAATATTCTGACTGCCCCTGGAGAAAATTCACAAGTTTGAGAAAAACAATGAGATTCAATCCATCAACAATTGAAAGTGAAGTATAATATAAAAGTTGTACACCTTCCTTGACTCTTATCTTCTGTGATCAGAAGACAGAGCATGAGGTCCAGGATATATTTTAGAGTATCAGAGCTTCAAGATAGGCTGAATTCTCAACTTTGAAAGCTCTGCTATGCCAAAGTCAGAGATTTGATAGGGAATAGTTGGGTTCCTGGGACACGGGATATATAAGCAGATAAATAAAGCAGTGTTCTCATTTACAGAGTCACTACTTTTATTTATTTCCTATTTTAATGTAGTGGTCATTTAAATATGATTTTAATAAAATACAGATAGTTGAGCTTCAACATTTTCAAATATGAGAATAACTTTGTATCTGCCTTCAGGCCGTACACTCTACATGCAGCAATGGTTATTACAGGTGAATTTATATTTACTTAGAGCAGGACTCCGGAGAAGGCAATGGCACCCCACTCCAATACTCCTGCCTGGAAAATCCCATCGACAGAAGAACCTGGAAGGCTGCAGTCCATGGGGTCACTGAGGGTCAGACACGACTGAGCGACTTCACTTTTACTTTTTACTTTCATGCATACTTTCTTCTCTAATAGAAAGATATGGCAACCAACTCTGGTGTTCTTGCTTGGAGAATCTCAGGGACGGGGGAGCCTGATGGGCTGCCGTCTATGGGGTCACACAGAGTCAGACACGACTGAAGTGACTTAGCAGCAGCAGCAGCAGAGCAGGACTCAAATACCACATTCATTAATTCCAAACTAAGGTGCTTCGGACAAAGTTTCATAAACTTTTCAACAATTTATATCATCATTTGTTTCTTTAACTTCACAATTGAAATAGTTTCATAGTTGAATAAAATGATACTTATCTCACTAGAGTACTTGTAGAATTAATAATGAAAATGTTCGATACAGTATACAGGATGCCTGGGGCTGGTGCACAGGGATGATCCAGAGAGATGATAGGGGTGAGAGGTGGGAGGGGGCTTCAGAATTGGGAGCTTGTGTACACCTGTGGCTGATTCATGTCAATGTATGGCAAAACCAATACAGTATTGTAATGTGGAATAAAGCAAAAATAAAAATTTTTTAAAAAGTAAGTTATTAGTTGCAGTGTCAAGTATATAGTGAACATTAAATTGTATTGGATGCTATTTTAGGTAACTATTTGAGTGGGTAAAAGTAGTAGATTGTAACGGTGTTTCTCTCAAAATTTCTGGCATTGCTTTATTCTATACTAAATTTTGAATACAGTACTTGATAAAAATTCAACTTATTTCTGTTTTAGGTTTTTCTTTGCAAATCTGAGTAAGGTTATTTTTCTATATTAAATGTAAATATATTTCCCTTTTCACCATTTTCATGATGGTTAGTAGTTTAAATACATGCTTCATCATAGACTGTGATATGTGTATAACCAAAAGTGAATTTGATATTCCTAATTTGTATCACAGTTTCCAGTATATAAAATGTAATCAATAATATGCTGCCAGTCCACATTTAAAACAGTGTATGTAGAGTTTACATCAGATATAGATTCTATGACCCACATACTCCCCTTCCCTCAAATATTTCTATATTAACTTATTTACTAGATTCATATTACATACTATGCAATGTCTAATTCAATCTTCTTTTCACTTTATTTGTAGTCATTTATCTACTCTTCCATTAATTAAATAAGCAAGCATATTTGGAAGTGCTTTCTATATGCCAGTCCTTGTACTATATGCAATCATTTTCTGGTAGTTGTAGAAGCAGAATCAATAAAAAATAGAGGTTGTCAGGATGAGGATACAATCTGAAGTAACCCCAGCACCAGAGCAACAGAAAAACACCTTTCTAATTTTTCATTTACCAATGTTAAATTTCTGTTCTAGACAAGTATTTTCAGTTTTATAATTGTTATGGTTACAAATCAATGCTAATGAGAAGAATTGATTCATTGGCATATATCAAAACACTTTTTGAGGAAAGCCAAGGGTCATAAATAGGTTATATACATTACAGACTCTTCACTTCTATGGCAGAAAATGAGAGGAACTAAAGAGTTCCTTGAAGAGTGTGAAGGAGGAGAGTGAAAAAGCCAGTTTAAAACCAAATATTGAAAAAACTAAAATCATGGCATCCTGCCCCACTGTGCTGTGCTTAGTCACTCAGTCATGTCTGATTCTTTGTGACCCTATGGTCTGTAGCCTGCCAGGTTCCTCTGTCTATGGGGATTCTCCAGGCATAGATACTGAAGTAGGTTGCCATGACTTCTCCAGGGAATCTTCCCAACCCAAGGCTAGAACCCAAGCCATCCACACTGTAGGTGGATTCTTTACTGTCTAAGCCACCAGGAAGCCCAGGAATACTGAGGTGGGTAACCTATTCCTTCTCAGGGAATCTTTCTGACCCAGGAATTGAACCGAGGTCTCCTGCATTGGAGCAAGATTCTTTACCAGATGATTTATCAGGGAAGCCCTATCCAGCCCCATTACTTCATGGTAAATAATAGGGAAAAAGGTGGAAGTAGTGATAAATTTCCTCTTCTTGGTGTCTAAAATCATTGTGGATGGTGATTGCAGCCATAAAATCAGAAGACAACTACTTCTTGGGAGGAAAGCTATGACAAACCTAGATAGTTTGCTGGAAAACAGAGACATTACTCTGCCAACAAAGGTTCATATAGTCAAGGCTATGGTCTTCCCAGTGATCATGTATGGTTGTGAGAGCTGGACAGTAAAGAAGGCAGAACACTAAAAAACTGATAGTTTCAAACTGTGGGGCTGGAGATGACTCCTGAAAGTTCCTTGGACAGCAAGGAGATCAAACCAGTCAAGTTTAAGGGAAACCAACCCTGAATACTCTTTGGAGGGACTGATGGTGAAGCTGAAGTTCCAGTATTTTAGTCATCTGATGTGAGCAGTCAACTCATTGGAAAAGTCCCTGATGCTAGGAAAGATTGAGGGCAGATAGAGAAGAGAGTGTCAGAGGACGAGATGGCTGGATGGTATCACTGATGCAATGGACATGAACTTGAGCAAATTTTGGGAAATGGTGAGGGATGGGGAGGCTGGTGCACTGCAGTCCATGAGGTCACAAAGAGTCAGACATGACTAGGCAACTGAACAACAACAACAACTATAGATTGTAAGTTAAAATATAAAGCAAAGATGGAATATAAGTGACATTACCTAAAGTACTCTAATAATTTTACTCATTTAATGTACACATGGCTGAAAATAAGGCAATTTTGTTAAAGATTTTCTTCCTTTTTTTCTTTTTCATAGGTTGTCTGAGATGATCAAGCTCTAAAATAACTAAAATGAATATTAGTTAAGCAAAGAAAAAAATTATATATATATAATTAGTCATATATATCATATATATATGATATACCATATATATATATCATATATATATATGATTTGAATTACCACTCCATTGACTTCAGCCTTTTGACTCTAGTCTGTAAAACACAATCATAACAGCAAATTATTTCTATCTGATCTATGTTAACTAGCTTTCTCTTGGCATTAGCATTATATGATGCTCCTAAATCTTTTGATAAGTATTGACTTTTCTCTGAGTTGTGTGTCAACTTCTGGGAGCTTGCAGGGCTGCACATATCATTTTAATCATGGTTTGGCATTAATCTTTATGAGTGATAAAAATGAGTGCCATTGGAAAATAAATTGTTTGACTGCATGCCAATTATTAGGTACTATACAACGTACTTAAAGTCTTGTGCCTTGAGATTTGATATTACTGTTTTCAACATATATATTTTGTTGTTTAAAGACATTTTTAGTATAGGTGATACTACTTATAAAGAATTTGCATGCAGTGCAGGAGATGCAAGATAAAATTATTTCTATCTGATCTATGTTAACTAGCTTTCTCTTGGCATTAGCATTATATGATGCTCCTAAATCTTTTGATAAGTATTGACTTTTCTCTGAGTTGTGTGTCAACTTCTGGGAGCTTGCAGGGCTGCACATATCATTTTAATCATGGTTTGGCATTAATCTTTATGAGTGATAAAAATGAGTGCCATTGGAAAATAAATTGTTTGACTGCATGCCAATTATTAGGTACTATACAACGTACTTAAAGTCTTGTGCCTTGAGATTTGATATTACTGTTTTCAACATATATATTTTGTTGTTTAAAGACATTTTTAGTATAGGTGATACTACTTATAAAGAATTTGCATGCAGTGCAGGAGATGCAAGATACCTAAGTTTGATCCCTGGGTTGGGAAGATCCCCTGGAGGAGGCAATTACAACCCACTCCAGCATTATTGCCTGGGGAATTCCATGGACAGAGGAGCCTTGGAGGCCTATAGTCCATGGGGTTGCAAACAGTAGGATATTAAGCACACTACAACAACAACAACAACGTTAAATGACTTTATATTAACTTCTTCCCAGGTGACACTAGTGGTAAAGAACCCACCTGGTTCTTTACCTGTCTCTGGTAAAGAACCAGAGACATGAGTCATGGGTTCAGTCTCCAGGTTGGGAAGATTTCCTTGAGGAGGGAATGGCAACCCACTCCAATATTCTTGCCTAGAGAATCCCGTGGACAGAGGAACCTGGCAGGCTACAGTCCATAGGGTTGCAAAGAGTCAGACAGAACTGAAGTGACTTGGCAGGCACAAGTTAACTTTTTAGGTACAAGATTCATGCACTTTTTGCAGGAAATAGCGTATTTTTGTGTGTGAATAAACATTTGGAGAAACTTTCGAATGAAACTTTACTTTTAGAAAACATTTTGAATTGAAGCCTACTTATTTTCACTTTCATAATCTGAAAGGCTTTAAGGGAAAATTATAGAATAAATGATTATAATTAATTGACCTTGTATCCAGGTAAAAATCTTTCAATTGAAGATGAAAGAAAATCATAATCTATAGAAAGAAAAGTTTATAAGCTTTTTTTTTTCCTTTAAAAATAAGCTGAAAGAAAATGGTGTATGAAATAGTAATTTTGTGTGTGGATTGAAGCAAACATGCTCAGTTCCTAAGTCATGTCCCACTCTTTGTGACCCCATGGATTGTAACCTGCCAGGCTCCTCTGTCCCTGGGATTTCCCAGACAAGAATATGGGAGTGGGTTGTCATATTCTCCTCCAGTGGATCTTCCTGACCCAGAGATCAAACCTTCATCTCCTGCATTGGCAGGTGGATTCCTTAGCATTGAGCCACATGAGAAGTCCAAAATAAAGGGTTAAAAAGAACAGAGCTGATAAAAATTATTTCTCATCCAAGAAGAAATTCATAGGAATGAAGTCTAGGAAAATTATTGCATTCCTTGATATGCGTTAACACCATTTTATAAAATATATTTGAGCTCCCAGGATTTGACCAGGTACGTATCTATGCAGCATTGTCTTGGCTATAAGAAAAACTTTTATAAGAAAATTCCTTGGAGTTAACAGAGTTAGAATTCAAATGAAAGAAGAAAATAAATAAGCAAATAAATGTGTGAGATGTCAGAAGCTGGTAAGTAGTATACGGAGAAATAATTGAAGGGTAAGGGGACTGAAGGGCAAACTGCAAGAAATAGTGAGGGACAGAGAGGCCTAGCCTGCTGCAGTCCATTGAGTCACAAAGAGTCAGACATGGCATAGTGTCTGAACAACAATAACAAGGGGATTGTGATAAGAAATTGCTACAGAGGGAATTGACATTCTGTTTGAAAGCTGGCAGTTAGTGGAAAGCAGAAAAAAAGTGCTGAAGTAAAACAGCAGATACTTGGTGGAAGACCCTGGGGCAGAAAGAACAATGCAAAGTGTCTGGAATGAGGGAATATTCATGTACAGCAAAGCTAGTAGATTGGTGGAGGGTAGAAGCAACAGAGAAGTGTTGGAAGGTTTGGTAGGACAAGAGGAAGGAATTAACACAGCCATAGAAACATCTGGATTTTAATATGGGTAAATATGAACTAAATCATGGAATTTGAGCTGACACATGCTAGTAAAGTAATGCTCAAAATTCTCCAAGCCAGGCTTGAGCAATATGTAAACCGTGAACTTCCTGATGGTCAAGCTGGTTTTAGAAAAGGCAGAGGAACCAGAGATCAAATTGCCAACATCCCCTGGATCATGGAAAAAGCAAAACAGTTCAGAAAAACATCTATGTCTGCTTTATTGACTATGCCAAAGCCTTTGACTGTGTGGATCACAATAAACTGTGGAAAATTCTGAAAGAGATGGGAATACCAGAC
>SJYC01024535.1:0-12111 GCA_006408675.1 Madoqua kirkii | reverse complement strand
AATTTATCATGTGTTTAAAAAATCTTTTAAACACGGTTTTTTTTTTAATATAGATATATGTAATAGATAAAATAAATATTTTAAAATCTTATAAAATATTAGTAACAATGATAGTATTAATGTCAATAACTTAATAGTGATCTTTGTTGCATCTGAGCTTAAAATGATGACTTAAAGACATTTAAAGTGTAGATTTCAAATAACATCTGTGATTTACATGTTATATAAAACCAAACAAGGCACTGAAAAATGACAATTAAGTTCCACTTTTGACAATATCCAAAACCTAAAAGCATTTGCTTTATTAACTTTTGACTGAAAAATGCAGTAAAAGTTTATATATATTGAATTCAAGATTCCTAACAACCTATATTTTCTCAGAAATACGCATAGCATGATAAAATTTGATGAGACCAGTGTTATTTTATCATATGGAAGCTTCATCAGTCTTCAAGCTTTTTAATAAAGATTTCCTAGTTCATTTGGTTAAGAATTCACATTATATGTTAAATCTGAACTGCATGCCTCCAGCAAATGCTTTTGAATATAACAAGTTTCAAAATGGAAAGTTGAAGTGTTGCTTGAATATCTTACAGTCAATTAGAGTAAATACAATTACCTTTTTAAATTAATAGGATGTAGTAGTACAAGTATCGACTGCATTGTGCTGTTTTAAATATAAATCGGTGTGATGTTAGACAGAGGAGTTAAACCCAGAACTTTCACTTTCCTGAATTCTTTTGCTTTCTAAAATATTAACAAGTGGTCTGTCAAAGTATCAGTACCTTCAGTAATTAAATAAACCTAACTACTTGAACAGATTGTGTTATATTGTCCTTTAATGAGTTCATGAAAAGTTATGAGATTGCACATTATCTGAATTCTTATTCATAGGTTGAGAGAAAAGTTCTTTCCTCCTTTCTACCTCCTAGACAAAGTTGAAGGTTCTTTAAGGTCTTGTCAGACAAAAGCAAAAACAGGAAAACAAACAAACAAAAAAAACCACAAACAAATATATTCTTAGGTAAAATGTCAAATATTTTATTTCAGTACAGAAAAGCAAATTAATGATAATATATTATATTCCTGCTTTCCAGACAGGTGAAGAATTGTCCAATTTGAGAATATTTTTCAAATCTAATATAAAGATGCAAAGCCCAAACTGCCATATAAAGTTTGGTGTATGGCCTAGCTATTTTAAAATTTTTATGTTTTAGTTTTTAAGTATAGTATATAAGGGTGATGATGTCAGTGAAAATGGTAGAGTAAGGAATTCTGAAATTCTTTCATAAATAAAATCAATGTGAAAATGGAAAATTATCAGAACCAATGTTTTCAAAACTCTAAAAATTACCTAAAGACTCACAAATCTGGAAACATTTATTCAAGAAAAAAAGTGCTGAACTTTGGTAAGACCTATGACCTTTGTGGCATTTTAGTTTGTGCCATTTACCTTCCTATTTCTCTAGCTCTTTTAGAAATCTTAAAAAATAATGCTCTGCAAGCATAGTGAAAACCAGAAGCCTGGCAACCACTGAAATGGGATAAACAAAGTTGGCTCTTCTTCAAAGCTATATTCTCAAAGAGAATTATAGCTTATATATTTCATGTTTCCTTGGAAGATCCCAATTTCAAGTCTGCCTTTGTTTCCTCTGATTTGGAAGTCACCCAAGACAAAGGGCTTTTTATCCAGAGTCATTTATCAAAAATTGTTAGAGGCATTGGCTTGATGTTCCAGCTTCCTGAATATGTAGATAACAGTTGGGGGCAAATAGTAGGCTAACCAAAAAGATGAAAAGCAAAAACTAGGTGAGATGTCTATATGCACTTTGAAAAATGCTGATATATTCTTGGAAATCTAGAAGGTCATAAGCAGGTACAGAATTTTATGCAAGCCCAAGGCCCTGGACATGTTTAGGAAACACCTGAAAAAGCGCTAAGTGTCACATCTGTTTGGCCTTGAGCCTCCACACATGCAGGAAGTGAAAGCTAAGGTGTAATTGCTATTCATCTGATTGTATTAAAACATACCATAAAACATACAGAGCACCTTGGCAAGCACTGGAGATCTATTGGTTTCACTTTTTTTTTTTTTTTTGAAAAATAACGTTCACTTTATTAAAAATATAATCAGCAATGGAAGCAGAGATAATCATGGTCACTTGTCCACCCTGGTCACACAGGGTAGGTGGCAGGACTGATATCAGGAGCCTTGCCTCCTCTGACATCTCTACAATTGTCAGGAAGCATTTAACAGGAGGCTTCCTATGTGCTGTTTTGGATCTGTCAGGAATTCTCTGTTCCTTGAGGAGAGGCGAGCCTCTCCCGGGAGTGAGGAATCCAGGCATTTTCTTCATTAGTGTCTCTATATGGTGATAAGTACCCTCTTCCTTCTTGTGAACCATACGGTCAAAGTGATTGTTTACAACTCTCTCTCTCTTTAATATGGATCACCTATGTTTTGTAAATCTGGAATTTTGATCTTTTATCTTTGCTGAGAACAACCTTGTAAGACAGTATATATGCCCGCATCATATTGATGAAAACACCTTTGCTCCATCAAAGCTCTGGTCCCCGGGTCTTTCTCTTTCTTTCTCTCTCCCTCTCTTTTTTAGGCTGATCCCCTGGAGGGCAGAGGCTCTCTGAGTTCACTTTCCAGTCTGGGCTTCTAAGACCCTCTGAGAAGGCGGTCTGCACCTTCATCCCATTGAGAGGGCACCTGACACCTTCGTGAACAGAGCAAGCCCCGTGCAGGGGGTTTATTGGCTTTCTGTGTAAACCAAGGAATATCAGCCTCTTTCTCTCTCTTTTACTTTCTTATCGGTCAACTCCAGACCACCAGGTTCCGATCCATTAAAGGACATCAACATACAATAATCCTCAGTTTTGTCAGAAATTTTGGCACTGGGGAGACAGGGCCACCAAGGAGCTTAACTTCTTGTTGCCTTTTCTCAAGTAAGCGCTGTGAGTCCTGTTTTCCAGTTGTCCTGTTTCCACCCTCACGGCCCCTTTTCCTTCTCCCATCCCAATTCCTACATTTAATCACACACATCTCAGTGGGAACGAGGGGCCTTTATTACAGATGCAATTGACTGGTTAGGACTCCTTCTCCAATTTTTCTTTTCTACTCTCTTTTTCTCAATACATCCCTCCAGGGCAGGTCAGTAGGCCATTAAGAAAGAGTAATACGGGGAGAATGAAAAGGAGCAATGCTTTCTCCAAAATCATCTGAAATAGCCATCGAGTCCTCTTGGCTCCAGCTTGAGAATCTTCTGGTGGAAAGGGTGTGAGATTCAGATTTAGCTCTTATCTTCAAGGTCCTCCATATCTACATCCTGGGGGGCTTTGGTCTTCTCTTTTGATTTGGGCTGTGGTCACTAGTCCTGGTTGGCTTGGGAGGGGCTTCCACTTCATGGCTGCTTTCTCTTTCTGGGCAAGTCAAATCTGCTGGAGGAGTTTTCTGCACTTCTTCCCAGACAGAGTAATGTTGGCATGTGCACTGGATGCCCGCTTCTTGAGGTGGTGTTGCGTAATCAGTCCTTCATCTATCACAGCTCCGACCATCCGATGCTTCAGTTGCCGCTCCTGGTTCAATACTCATCGTCGCTTGAACAGCTTCTTCTTCAGCTCCCTTCGTGGACAGTTGATCTTTCCACTGGGACCACCTATAGCTGCGCTGCTAGGCCGGCCTGGTTCCACGTTTTTAACAAATTTTCTGTCTAGTAGTTAAACAACGACTAAGTTACTTAGTTCACATATGATGAAGACTGTGATTTTGCAGACTAAATTTAGCAAAGTCACTAAACAAATAAATAATTGACATTGTCAGAGAAATTAAGGAAGACCTAAAAAATGTAAAGACATGTCATGTTGATGGACTGGAAGTTTTGATATTATTAAGATGGCTAAATTTCCCTAACGTATATACAGGTTCATTGCAATCCATATCAAAATCCCAGGAGTCATTTTTATAGAAATTGACAAACATATCCTAAAATTTATACAGTAAGGCAAAGAACACAAACAGTGAAATCAAACTTAAAAAAAGACCAAATTTGAAGAACTCATACTTCCTGGTTTCAAAAGTTACTACAGACTTACCATTATCAACATAGTGTACTTCTGGCATAAAGATTGACATATAGATCAATGGAAGAAGAATTAAAATCCAGAATAAATTATTGATATCTTTGATAAATTGACTTTAGACAAGGTTGCCAAAAAAATCAATAGTAAAATAGTCCTTTCAACAAATGGTTTTCTTCTTACAAAAGAATGAAATGGAGCCTCAAATTCACTCTTTACATAAAAATGAACTCAAAATGCATCAAAGGCCTAAATATACCTCTTGTGAGTGCTAAGTCATTTGAGTTGTGTCCAACTTTTTGCGACCCCATGGACTGTAGTCCGCCATGCTCCTCTGTCCATGGGATTCTTCAGGCAAGAATCCTGGAGTGGCTTGCCATTTCCTCCTCCAGGGAATCTTCCTGACCCAGGAATCAAACCTTCATTTCCTGTGGCTCCTGCATTGCAGGTGGATTCTTTACCACTTGAGCCAGCAGGGAAGCCCTCAAAAAGCAACTTATCCCCTTGCACCTGGGGCAGAACTCGAACCTGCAATCTTCTGATATACCTCTTAAAACCAGAGAAATCATAAAAAAAGAAGTCTATATGACTTTGAATATACAGTGAATACTTACGTATGATACATAAAGCAAGAGCAAAGGGAAGAAAAAAATAAAGTAGACTTCATCAACATAAAACTTTGTGGTTTAAAGAACACTATCAAGTAGTGAAAATACAATTTATTATTGATGGTTGAAAAGGTTTGCAAATCTTATATTTGACATGAGTACGGTACCTAGAAGATTAAAATCCAAGAACGATGAGTAACCCAGTGAAAATTTGAGCAAAGGTTTTGAATGGCATTTCATCAAAGAAAACATGCAAATTGTCAAAAACACATGAGAAAACATTAAATATAATTAGCCACTTGGGAAATGCAAATCAAAACCACAGTAAAGACAATCCCTGGAATGGCTATAATAAATACATAAAACACAAGTGCTGAGGAGAATGTAGAGAAATTGAAACCCTCCATATATTGGTTACAATATAATTGGTACAGTTATTTGAAAAATAGACAATTCTTAATAGAAATTAATGGTTAAATAGCTACTACATGATCCAGCAATTCTACAACAGGGTACACTCCTTCCAAAATTGAAAATACATGCTTATGTGAAAACTTGGACATAAATATTCATAGCAGCATTATTCAATATAACCAAAAGTAAAAAACAGCCCAAATTCTCTCAATTGCTGAATAGATAAACAAATTGTATTTCTGTACAATGGATATTTTTATCCATAAAAAGGAATGAGTTACCAATAAAAGGGGCAACGTGGATTAACCTTGAAAATATTATACAAAGTTAAAGAATCCAGAGACAAAAAGCCACATATTGTGTGACTGCATTTACATTAAATGTGAAGAATCCATATAGACGCAAAGTAGATTCATTTTTTCAGGGTCCGGGGGTGATGAATGAGGAATGATTGAGAATGGGTATTCTGTTTCTTTGGGGGATGATATAAGTATTCTGAAATTAGATAGTGATAATGGTTATCCAGCTATGAATATGCTAAGAATTACTGAATTTTACACTGTAAAATTCAATTTTTCAATGAAAAATGAATTATGTATTAATTTAGCAAAAGTACTGATGCCAGAAAGACTGACTCTGCTATTCAACATGCTGTGATATTGGCTACTATTTATCATTTATCTGCTAAAATTCTGGATCTGCAACATGTCAGAACATTCTGTATAATATTGTTAGGAATATATGAGGTAATACACCTGCTTTTTAATATACAATGTTTATGAAACACAATAGAATGCAATAATTATGGATATTTATTGTAATTTTAATGTGTTCCATCTTTTCCATGCCAGCATTACACATATTAAATAATGTTGCACTATCATATCTTACTGAGGAAAGTACTATTATTAATCTCATTTAATGGATAATAAAATGAGGGGCAGAGTTTTTAAGGAAATAGCCCAACACGACTCATGTGGGTGGAAGAACTTGGCTGCAAACTTGGGTAACTTAATCCCCGTGTAAGGGACCACATTGACACAATCTTGATTCCATAAACAATGGGCATTGTTTCCATGGAGAGGTAAGGGTATTTTTCTTTTAGTTAAATTCAGTTCACTTCAGTCATTCAGTCATGTCCGACTATTTATGACCCCATGGGCTGCAGCACGCCAGGGTTCCTGTCCAAGCTGAACTCCCAGACCTTACGCAAACTCATGTTCATATCATCGGTGATGCCATCCAACCATCTTATCCGTTGTCATCCCTTTCTCCTCCCACCTTTAGTCTTTCCCAGCATCAGGATCTTTTCCAGGGAGACAGTACTTCACATCAGGTGACCAAAGTATTGGAGTTTCAGCTACAGCGTCAGTACTTCGAATGAATATTTGAGCTGATTTCCTTTAGAATTGACTGGTTGGATCTCCTTGCAGTCCAAGGGACTCTCAAGAGTCTTTTCCAACACCACAGTTCAAAAGCATAAATTTCCTCAGTGCTCTGCTTTCTGAGCACTTTCTGTCCAACTCTCATATCCAACATGACTACTGGAAAAAACATAGCTTTGACTAGATGGACCGCTGTTGGCAAAATAATATCTATGCTTCTTTATATGCTGTCTAAGTTGGTCATAACTTTTCTTCCAAAGAACAAGCACTTTTAAATTTCATGTTCACACTCACCGTCTGCAGTGATATTGGAGCCTTCCAAAATAAAGTCTCTCACTGTTTCCACAGTTTCCCATCTATTTGCCATTAAGTGATGGGACCAGATGCCACGATCTTAGTTTTCTGAATGCTGAATTTTAACCCAACATTTTCACTCTCTTCTTTTACTTTCATCAAGAGGCTTTTTAGTTTTTCTTCACTTTCTTCCATAAGCATGGTGTCATCTGCATATCTGAGGTTATTACTATTTCTCCCAGGAATCTTAATTTTAGCTTGTGCTTCATATAGCCTGGCATTTCTCATGATGTACTCTGATTATAAGTCAAATAAGCAGGGTGACAATATACAACCTTCACATACTCCTTTACCAATTTGAAACCAGTGTGTTGATCCATGTCCAGTTCTAACTGCTCCTTTTTGACTTGCATACAGATTTCTCATGAGGCAGGTAAGGTGGTCTGGTATTCTCATCTTTTTAATAATTTTGCACACTTTGTTGTGATTCAACAGTTTAAGGCTTTGGCACAGTCAACAAAGCAGAGGTAGATGGTTTTTTTGAACTCTCTTGCTTTTTTGATGATCCTACAGATGTTGGCAATTTGATATGTGGTTCTTCTGCTTTTTCTAAATCTAGTTTGAACATCTGGAAGTTCATGGTTCACATACAGCTGAAGCCTGGCTCGGAGAATTTTGAGCATTACTTTGCTAGTGTGTGAGATAAGTGCAATTGTGCGGTAGTTTGAACATTCTTTGGAATTGCCTTTCTTTGGAATTGGAATGAAAACTGATCTTTTGCAGTCCTCTGGCCACTGCTGGGTTTTCCACATTTGCTGGCATATTGAGTGCAGCACTTTAACAGCATCATCTTTTAGGATTTGAAGTACCTCAGCTGAAATCCATCACCTCCACTAGCTTTGTTTTTAGTGATGCTTTCTAAGGCTCACTTGACTTTTCATTCCAGGATGTCTGGCTCTAGGTGAGTTATCACACCATCGTGGTTATCTGGGTCATGAAGATCTTTTTTGGATAGTTCTTCTCTGTATGGTTGCCACCTCTTCTTAATATCTTCTGCTTCTATTCAGTCCATACCATTTCTGTCCTTTGTACCCATCTTTGCATGAAATGTTCCCTTGGTATCTCTAATTTTACTGAAGAGATCTTTAGTCTTTCACATTCTATTGTTTTTCTCTATTTCTTTGCACTGATGACTGAGGAAGGCTTTATCTTTCCTTACTCAGTTCAGTTCAGTCATTTGGTCGTGTCTAACTCTTTGTGACCCTGTGAATTGCAGCACGCCAGGCTTCCCTATCCATCACCAATTCCTGGAGTTCACTCAAACTCATGTCCATTGAGTTGGTGATGCTATCCAGCTATCTCATCCTCTGTCATCCCCTTATCCTCCTGTCCCCAATCCCTCCCAGGATCAGAGTCTTTTCCAGTGAGACAACTCATGATGTAGGCTGCTCTTGTTTAAAGAAAATGTACCATTCCCTTGAATGATACTGATAATGGGGGAGGCAAAGCATGTGGAAGCTGAGAGTGTGTAGGAAATCTATGTATATTTTTTGTAATTTTGTTGTAAACCTTAAATTCTCTAAATAATGTTTAATAAAAACATAAAGATTATGCATAAATATAACACAGATAAACCAAAACAGGATAGTCTCCAGTATAAATATTAATAATCACATGAGAAAGAATTGAGTAAGAAAAAACATTTTAAAATATTTCTATTCTTTGCCAGAAAATTTGGAAAACTCAACAGTGGCCACAGGACTGGAAAAGGTCAGTTTTCATTCCAATCTCAAATAAAGGCAGTGCCAAAGAATGCTCAAACTACCGCACAATTGCACTCATCTCACATGCTAGTAAAGTAATGCTCAAAATTCTCCAAGTCAGGCTTCAGCAATATGTGAACCGTAAACTTCCTGATGTTCAAGCTGGTTTTAGAAAAGGCAGAGGAACCAGAGATCAAATTGCACGAACATTCACTGGATCATGGAAAAAGCAAGAGTTCCAGAAAAACATCTATTTATGCTTTATTGACTATGCCAAAGCCTTTGACTGTGTGGATCACAATAAACTGTGGAAAATTCTGAAAGAGATGGGAATACCAGACCACCTGACCTGCCTCTTGAGAAATCTGTATGCAGGTCAGGAAGCAACAGTTAGAACTGGACATGGAACAACAGACTGGTTCCAAATAGGAAAAGGAGTCCGTCAAGGCTGTGTATTGTCGCCCTGCTTATTTAACTTATTTTGCCTTTTTGCATTTCTTTTCCTTGGGGATGGTCTTGATCTCTGCCTCTTCTAGAATGTCAGGAACCTCTGTCCATGTTTTCAGGCACTCTGTGTATCAGATCAAATCCCTTGAATCTATTTGTCACTTCCACTGTATAATCATAGGGGTTTGATTTAGGTCATACCTGAATGGTCTAGTGGTTTACCTTACTTTATTCAATTTCTGTCTGAATTTGGCAAAATGGAGTTTTTGATCTGAGCTACAGTCATCTCCTGGTCTTTTTAGCTGACTCTATAGAGCTTCTCCAGCTTTGGCTATACAGAATATAATCAGTCTTATTTCAGTGTTGACCATCTGGTAATGTCCTTGTGTAGAGTCTTCTCGTGTTGTTTGTAGAGTGTTTGCTATGACCAGTGTGTTTTCTTGGCAAAACTCTGTTAGACTTTGCCCTGCTTCATTCTATACTCTGAGACAAAACTTGCCTTTTACTCTGAATATCTCTTGATCTCCAACTTTTTCACTCCAGTCCCCTATAATGGAAAGAACATCTGTTTGGGGGTGTTAGTTCTAGAAGTTCTTGTAGGTCACCATAGAACTGTTCAACTTTCACTTCTTCAGCATTACTCTTAAGGGGATAGACTTCGATTACTGTGATAGATAATGATTTTCCTTTGAAATGAACACAGATCATTCTATTATTTTTGAGATTGCATCCAAGTACTGCATTTTGCAATCTTTTGTTGACTGTGATGGTTACTCCATTTCTTCTAAGGGATTGTTGCTCACAGTTGTTGATACAATCAATGGTCATCTGAGTTAATTTTGCCCATTCCAGTCCATTTTAGTTCACTGATTCCTAAAATATCAATGTTCACTGTTGCCATATCCTGTTTGACTACTTCCAATTTACCTTAATTCATGGACCTAACATTCCAGATTCCTATGCAATATTGTTCTTTACAGAATCAGACTTTACTTCTATCACCAGTCACATCCACAACTGGGTGTTGTTTTTACTTTGGTTCCATCTCTTCATTCTTTCTGGAGTTATTTCTTCACTGTTCTCCAGTAGCATATTTGGTACCTACTGACACGGGGAGCTCATCTTTCAGTGTCTTTTTATTTACAGAATCAGACTTTACTTCTATCACCAGTCACATCCACAACTGGGTGTTGTTTTTACTTTGGTTCCATCTCTTCATTCTTTCTGGAGTTATTTCTTCACTGTTCTCCAGTAGCATATTTGGTACCTACTGACACGGGGAGCTCATCTTTCAGTGTCTTTTTGCATTTTCATACAGTTCATGGGGTTCTCAAGACAAGAATACTGGAATGGGTTGTCAATCTCTTCTCTAGGGCATCTTCTCAACCCAGAGACCAAATGCAGGTCTTCTGCATTGCAGGCAATTTTTTTACCATCTGAGCTACCACAGACCAGAAAATAAAATAGAAAACAATTAAAAACAATATAGGAATGAAATGTTTTGAATGGAAAGAAACTATAAACTTCCAACTTATATTACAGTTTTCTGTATCACAAACGTGATAATAAACTGTTGGAAGAAAATTCTTAACACAATGAAGTACTGAAACTGTTTGACTTCATTTCCAGGGTTCCTAAGAGCTCTGATACCACAGTCCTTTGTATTTCAGTGCAGGAAGGAATTCAGCGATAGGAAAAGTGATAGATTAAAAGCGATGTATTAGAATAGAATGCCTCTAAGGTTTCTAAGCAATCAGGCAAGCACTGGCCTGCCTAAAGTACTCAGTGCATGTGTGCCGCTATTTTTATGATCAAAGGAAGACAGAGAATGAGAAGACCTTTTCTGGCTTTCTTGAGTAGGCATCATGCTTGCATCATCAGTTACTTTCCCAGGTTGGGCAGGGGGATTTTCTTGTCCCTATATGGTCAGCCCAGGATTGTCATAGCACTTTGGAAAATTTCTTTCAAGTCTCAGTATAATGAAAGTCTTTCATTTTGAAAAGACATTTTGTCTATAAATGATTTTTTGTGTGTGTGTGTGCACAGATTATGTCCTGGGGGTCATTAACTTAATGACACCAATGGGCAAGTTATAGACCTTATTCTTACTATTAGTTTATTGTTTGGGAGCATTCTACAAAGAACATATCTTAGGGGTAATGAGCATGTTTGGGGGGTCTTTAACTCACTGAACTCACTGAGCAGGATGTAGGTCTCATGCCACCACTGTTTTATTGGTTTGGGGTATGTCTCATCCTTCTGTTGCATGATTTATTGTTAAGCAAATTAGCTGGATTTTATTGTTAAGCTAGTCAATCTGGCTTTGATGCCAAGCAACTTGCTCTGCTTTAGGAATCCAGCAAGCTTACATTATTTAAGGATTTTCCCATTGCTTTCTTGAGGGATCATTAATCTTATTGTAGTCTCCCAAAGCCCCCTAAAGTTCCCTCTCTAGCTAAAATTCCCTAATGGGGTTTCTAAGCCAACTATTTGAATATCCTATTCTATCCCTCTCAGTACCATCTGTTTGAAATTGTGTTTGTTATCATTTCTTAAAAGGTCAATCAATTTACCTCTAGAAATAATATCAATAATAGTACAGATGTTGTGGCAACTAATTAACACAAGCACAATCTTTCTTGAATTTGAATCTCTTTATTAATTTGCAAATCATACTTTACACACTGACAGCTATCCTCTTTCTTAATTATAATGTAATGAAATAAAAATAATTTTCAAAAAAACTGTTTGTAATAAATTCAGACTACTAAAACTTTAAATCTCAGTTTTCAAATCTTTAAATTAATGTCAGGCATACTATTTTTCAGGGTATGTGAACAGCTAAAAATGAATTCACACATGGAAAATAGTAGGGATGAAATGAACAATTATTAAAAAGCATTTCCATATAATAATGGTACCTCAGATATTTCAAAACATTCATTTTGCACCTTAATTTAATAGATAATAAGTATATGTGTGCATGCTTAATCACTTCAGTTATGTCTTATTCTTTGTGACTGTGTGGATGGACTGTAAATGCTCCACTGTCTCTGGGAATCTCCAGGCAAGAATACTGGTATAGGGATCTTCCTCACCTAGGGATCAAACCCA
>SJYC01024530.1:0-26627 GCA_006408675.1 Madoqua kirkii | reverse complement strand
AAAAATTCATCATCTTGGAAGACAATTAAAAGTACCAAACAAAATCAAGACAGTTCTTAAAATACATTTTAAATCCTTCTCATTAATCAGTTGTTTTTCAAATGTAAATCATCCAAGGAACATTTGATTGACTGCTGTGTTCAAGATTGTTGACATTATGCTGGTTCATTACTTTATATTTCCCTGCAAGCAGAGTCCAAAAAAAGATGGAAGTGCAGGTAGTTAAGTGAGAAGTGTGTATGTGTGTGGCAAGAATGGGACAAGACAGGGTTAAAAGTGAAAAACTATCATGACCAGTGAAGCTCATTGCTGTAGTTTGTAGTTGTTTCTACCCACATCTGAGAAAAGTGCATAATGAAATCCACAGGTATCCTTCTGAAATACTGATGGCTAGGATACTTATTTACTAGCTCTTGGCCCTCATTTGATTGTTGTCACTAGAGTTACTACCTTCTACAGGGGTGGAGCTTGATAAGCTTTAAGGGTGCAATGGGTTTGTTCCACGTATCAGGAGAGAACCCTAGAGCAAATGCAGAACAGCAAGCAATAGTCACTCCAGGGAACAAACGGGCAATGCAAAAGGATCCTGAAGCCACATAAAACTTTTCACTACCTCTCACTGAAATCAGTTGTAAGCTAAGGGGATGTAATGCAGGCATGGGAGGGATCTGCCAGTCTTGAAGGCATAAAAATAACCAAAATGCATTCACTGCCAGAAGCAATTACTGACGATACTGGCTTTTAAATAAAGAATTGCAAAAGGAGTGAATCATGTGAAATAGATGCAATAAAGAGTAAAATAACTGGTTGGCTTGGAGGGAAGTTATTAGTTACTTGTTAACAAGTATATTAACTTCTTATTGCTTCTCTAAAAAATTACTATAAATTTCAGATCAATTCAGTAGATCAGTCGAGTCCAACTCTTAGCAACCCCATGAATTGCAGCATGCCAGGCCTCCCTGTCCATCACCAACTCCTGGAGTTCACTCAGACTCACGTCCATTGAGTCAGTGATGCCATCCAGCCATCTCATCCTCTGTCGTCCCCTTCTCTTCCTGCCCCCAATCCCTCCCAGCATCAGAGTCTTTTCCAATGAGTCAACTCTTTGCACAAGGTGGCCAAAGTACTGGAGTTTCAGTTTCAGCATCATTCTTTCCAAAGGAATCCCAGGGCTGATCTCCTTCAGAAGGGACTGGTTGCATCTCCCTGCAGTCCAAGGGACTCGTAACCCAATACCACAGTTCAAAAGCATCAATTCTTCTGCACTCAGCTTTCTTCACAGTCCCGACTTATAACAAGACAAATGTATTATGCCACATTCCCGGAAGCTAGAAGTCCAAACTCAATTTCACCTGGCTTAAGAAGCAGCAGTTAGAACTGGACATGGAACAACAGACTGGTTCCAAATAGGAAAAGGAGTACGTCAAGGCTGTATATTGTTACCCTGCTTATTTAACTTATATGCAGAGTACATCATGAGAAACGCTGGACTGGAAGAAACACAAGCTGGAATTAAGATTGCCAGGAGAAATACCGATAATCTCAGATATGCAGATGACACCACCCTTATGGCAAAAAGTGAAGAGGAACTAAAAAACCTCCTGATGAAAGTGAAAGAGGAGAGTGAAAAAGTTGGCTTAAAGCTCAGCATTCAGAAAACGAAGATCATGGCATCTGGTCCCATCACTTCATGGGAAATAGGTGGGGAAACAGTGTCAGACTTGATTTTCTGAGGCTCCAAAATCACTGCAAATGGTGATTACACCCATGAAATTAAGATGCTTACTCCTTGGAAGAAAAGTTATGATCAACCTAGATAACATATTCAAAAGCAGAGACCTTACTTTGCCAACCAAGGTCGGTCTAGTCAAGGCTTTGGTTTTTCCAGTGGTAATGTATGGATGTGAGAGTTGGACTGTGAAGAAAGCTGAATGCCGAAGAATTGATGCTTTTGAACTGTGATGTTGGAGAAGACTCCCGAGAGTTCCTTGGACTGCAAGGAGATCCAAACAGTCCATTCTGAAGGAGATCAACCCTGGAATTTTTGGAAGGAATGATGCTAAAGCTGAAACTCCAGTACTTTGGCCACATCATGTGAAGAGTTGACTCACTGGAAACGACTCTGATGCTGGAAGGGATTGGGGGCAGGAGAAGAAGAGGATGACTGAAGATGAGATGGTTGGATGACATCATTGACTGGATGGATGCAACTGTGAGTGAACTCCGGGAGTTGGTGGTGGACAGGGAGGCCTGGAGTGCTGTGATTCATGGGGTCACAAGGAGTCGGACATGACTGAGTGACTGAACTGAACTGAACTGAAGCTTATCGTGTTGACAAGGATAGTTTCTTTCGGAGGCTTTAAGAAAAACCTGTTTTTTGTTTGTTTGTTTGTTTGTTTTTGCATTTTTCAGCATCTAGATTTTGTCTTTATTCCTTGGTTTATGCCCTCATCTCCTCCCCTGCAACCCATCTTTGAATACAACCATTGTGGCATCTTCTTTCCAGACTTCTTATTCCATTCTATCTTCTCTCTCTAACATTACTGTCTCCCTCTCATAAAGACCCTTGTGATCATATTATGTCCATCTAGATCATACAAGATAATCTCCCCATTTTAAGATTGTTGGCTTAATCACATCTGAAAAATCCCCCTTTCCACATAAGATAAAATACTAATAGGTTCCTGGGATAAGGGTGTGGAGATAATTGGGAGGCAGTTATTCAGCCTATAATATCTGATAAGCTTTGAAGCAAAAATATAATTTCAGGAGTTTACCAGAAATTTAGCTACTTCTAAATACCCTGATGGTCTTTGAAACTTACATGTAATTCTACCTACTTCCCAAAGTTCTGATTCAATACAAATTTTTCATGAAGTACAAACATCTTGAAGACACAAATGAGAAGCAAAATATAAATAAATTACTCCAGACCCACTTAATGATTGTCTCTGGGAGGAATAGTTGCTTGGATTTATTCAAATGTAAGCTTGTGTATGAATAGTTAGGCTGAATATTCTTTAACAAACTCTTCAAAATACATCATTCTTTTTGAGTTGATATGTAATAACTGCTTAGAGTTACATATAGATTTCCTCATCCACGTAGGATAAAACGTTTCCTGTTTGCTATAATGAACGCTAATGCAATTTATGTATTACAACGACCTACAGTCCAAAGGGTCACAAAGAGTCAGGCACAACTGGATTACTAAGCATGCACACACTCTGCTGCCTCATTTTGGAGTAAAATCATAGTTGGAAAATACCTGTAAACTAAACATTTTGGAAAAGCTCTTTCTCTCAGGAAGGCTAAAGCTGCCTTAGATGCCAAAAATATATTTCAGTTCTATGTCTAATTACCATAGTAAATGTCAGGAAAGAGTGGCTTTAAGTATATTTTCATAAAAAGGGTATAATGTGCAGTGGATCTCATTATGTTGACTAAAGGGTGCTTTTTGTAGTAGTTTCAATGACTCAAAGCCAAGCTATCTTTCAGTGATTTATAATTCTGATTACGAGGACATTCTGCTTGATGAGCCAGCTATTTCATCAGATAGAAAGTTCTCAGTTGTGCAATTCTCTATCAAACCTGTTTAGGAAAGATTTAAGAACGCATTCCAAATTTTTCAAAAAGCGTAACACTAAATCTATAGTTGCAATCTCCCCTCTCAGCAGATTTAAAGGTTACAATTCAGCTCAGTTCAGAGGAGTCGGACATGACTGAGTGACTGAACTGAACTGAACTGAAGCTTATCGTGTTGACAAGGATAGTTTCTTTCGGAGGCTTTAAGAAAAACCTGTTTTTTGTTTGTTTGTTTGTTTGTTTTTGCATTTTTCAGCATCTAGATTTTGTCTTTATTCCTTGGTTTATGCCCTCATCTCCTCCCCTGCAACCCATCTTTGAATACAACCATTGTGGCATCTTCTTTCCAGACTTCTTATTCCATTCTATCTTCTCTCTCTAACATTACTATCTCCCTCTCATAAAGACCCTTGTGATCATATTATGTCCATCTAGATCATACAAGATAATCTCCCCATTTTAAGATTGTTGGCTTAATCACATCTGAAAAATCCCCCTTTCCACATAAGATAAAATACTAATAGGTTCCTGGGATAAGGGTGTGGAGATAATTGGGAGGCAGTTATTCAGCCTATAATATCTGATAAGCTTTGAAGCAAAAATATAATTTCAGGAGTTTACCAGAAATTTAGCTACTTCTAAATACCCTGATGGTCTTTGAAACTTACATGTAATTCTACCTACTTCCCAAAGTTCTGATTCAATACAAATTTTTCATGAAGTACAAACATCTTGAAGACACAAATGAGAAGCAAAATATAAATAAATTACTCCAGACCCACTTAATGATTGTCTCTGGGAGGAATAGTTGCTTGGATTTATTCAAATGTAAGCTTGTGTATGAATAGTTAGGCTGAATATTCTTTAACAAACTCTTCAAAATACATCATTCTTTTTGAGTTGATATGTAATAACTGCTTAGAGTTACATATAGATTTCCTCATCCACGTAGGATAAAACGTTTCCTGTTTGCTATAATGAACGCTAATGCAATTTATGTATTACAACGACCTACAGTCCAAAGGGTCACAAAGAGTCAGGCACAACTGGATTACTAAGCATGCACACACTCTGCTGCCTCATTTTGGAGTAAAATCATAGTTGGAAAATACCTGTAAACTAAACATTTTGGAAAAGCTCTTTCTCTCAGGAAGGCTAAAGCTGCCTTAGATGCCAAAAATATATTTCAGTTCTATGTCTAATTACCATAGTAAATGTCAGGAAAGAGTGGCTTTAAGTATATTTTCATAAAAAGGGTATAATGTGCAGTGGATCTCATTATGTTGACTAAAGGGTGCTTTTTGTAGTAGTTTCAATGACTCAAAGCCAAGCTATCTTTCAGTGATTTATAATTCTGATTACGAGGACATTCTGCTTGATGAGCCAGCTATTTCATCAGATAGAAAGTTCTCAGTTGTGCAATTCTCTATCAAACCTGTTTAGGAAAGATTTAAGAACGCATTCCAAATTTTTCAAAAAGCGTAACACTAAATCTATAGTTGCAATCTCCCCTCTCAGCAGATTTAAAGGTTACAATTCAGCTCAGTTCAGTTCAGTTCAGTTCAGTCACTCAGTTGTGTCCGACTCTTTGCAACCCCATGAATCGAAGCATGCCAGGCCTCCCTGTCCATCACCATCTCCTGGAGTTCACTCAGACTCATATCCATCCAGTCAGTGATGCCATCCAGCCATCTCATCTTCAGTCGTCCCATTTTTCTCCTGCCCCCAAGCCCTCCCAGCATCAGAGTCTTTTCCAGTGAGTCAACTCTTCCCATGAGGTGGCCAAAGTACTGGAGTTTCAGCTTTAGCATCATTCTTTCCAAAGAAATCTCAGGGATGATCTCCTTCAGAATGGACTGGTTGGATCTCCTTGCAGTCCAAGGGACTCTCAAGAGTCTTCTCCAACACCATAGTTCAAAAGCATCAATTCTTCGGCACTCAGCTTTCTTCACAGTCCAACTCTCACATCCATACATGACTACTGGAAAAACCATAGCCTTGACTAATCGGACCTTAGTTGGCAAAGTCATGTCTCTGCTTTTGAATATGCTATCTAGGTTGGTCATGACTTTACTGCCAAGGAGTAAGAGTCTTTTAATTTCATGGTGCAATCACCATCTGCAGTGATTTTGGAGCCCCCCAAAAAAAAGTCTGACAAGGTTACAATCAGAATTTGCTAAATAAAACTGTTTATATCTTGTCTTTCAACAAACACATGTAGCACATACATGTATTCAAGCACAAGCACGTGATTATTCTCCAACCATTAAATATTATTAAAGAAATATTATCCAGAACATCCCCATAAAATCATTACTGAAAATAACCTTACAGATGAAAGAGCAAGACCATATTGAATCAAAGTTATACAAATAAATAACAGCTAAACTATTTTTTGATAAGAAGACACTCTACTTCTGAAAAACCCCAACATTAAAGATAAGATTACTCATAAATTTAAATTTTTATTAATGCAAAATTGTACACATGCCATAAGGAACTGAATTTTAACAAACTGAACACACCACCTAGATTAGGCACTAGCAGCATAGAAGTTTCTTAGTGCTCCCTTTCAGTCACAGCCTCCCAGGTTAACCAGTCCCAGACCTTTAACATTATAAATAATTTTCTTCTTTTTTTTTTTATTTAAATAAAACTCTTTAAAAGGTGACTGTATTCATAGCCTTTAATTATGCTCCTGATGAGTTGAAAGTTTCTGTCTTCTGTCACTGTAACAGAGGATATTACTTGTTCAAGGAATATTGCTTTTGTGATACAGAATATAATCACTGAGTAAAAGAAAAGTGTCTTTATTATAATATACATTAAAAAAAAAAACCTCCAAAGTAATCAAATTTTTGCAGGAAGGGGGACCCTTGTGGGATCAGAGAGTGGGCTTTTGTCTAACACTCAGAAACAGATTATCTGAGGAGACATACTGACAAAGCAAAAGACTTTATTGGGACAGTGGATGGTGGATGTCTGAGTTAGGGAACCCAGGAGAACTACTCTGCCAAGTGGTTCACAGTATCAGGTTTTCTGGAAATAGAGTTAGTTTCCAGGTTGTCTTGTGTCAGTCATCTTGCTGAGCCCATATTTGGTTTGACTCAGGGTCCTTTCTAGGGCTTCCCAGGTGGCACTAGTGGTAAAGAACCTGCCTACCATTGCAGAATACACAAGGACACGGGTTTGATCTCTGGGTCTGGATGATCCCTTGGAGCAGAGCATGGAAACCCACTTCAGTATTCTGGCCTGGAAAGTCCCATGGACAGAGATGCCTGGAGAGCTGTAGCCCTTGAGATCACAAAGACCTGGACACGACTGAGTTGAGCACTCACAACACAGCACAGCAGGATCGTTCCTGCTGGTTCATGTATCTCTCAGCCAGGATAGATTCCAGCAGGGATTCTGGGATGTTGGTAAACATATTATGGGCTGGTGTCTTCTTCCTCTTCTTTTGGCCCTTCCTGAGTTTTCCTGATACATTTTCAGTGGCAATACCATGTTCTTTGTCAGGATTTCTTGTTATGAGATAACTCATAGTCATCATCATGGCGCCTGGCCATGGGATGTGGTTTTAATCAATGTTTTCCTAACAAAATGGTATACATTTTATATATGCAAACTAATTATTAATTTAATGCAGAATTCTAACCTATCGGATGTTAGGGATATCACATGGATTACAAAGTTATATTCTCTAAAAATATACACTGTAATCAAGAATAAAAATGTGCACATATAGTTTTAGTGATTTCAATATATTCAAGACAGCTGGGCTTTTAGAAAACCATTCAATCTAATTTTAAGGGATTTTTGAAAAATAATATTCTTTTTAATCTTCTCCTCAAAAAAGCTGAATGCCAAAGAATTGATGCTTTTGAACTGTGGTGTTGGAGAAGACTCTTGAGAGTCCCTTGGACTGCAAGGAGATCCATCCAACCAGTCAGTCCTAAAGGAGATCAGTCCTGACTATTTACTGGAAGGACTGATGCTAAAGCTGAAATTCCAGTACTTTGGCCACCTGATGTGAAGAACTGACTCGTCAGAAAAGACCCTGATTCTGGGAAAGATTGAAGGCTGGAGGAGAAGAGGATGACAGAGGATGAGATGGTTGGATGGCATCACCAACTGGATGGACATGAGTTTGAATAAACTCCAGGAATTAGTAATGGACAGGGACACCTGTTAGTGTCCATGGAGTCACAAAGAGTTGGACATGATTGAGCAGCTGAACAAAACTGAACTGAGTCCTTTGCATTAGATAAATGCCTGTCAAAAGACCCCCAAATGCTTTAAGTGAGCCTGGAATAATTCCAAAATATTTTTAATAACAGCATATTAATCAATATTGAAGATATTTTAGTATTATTTTTATTAAGGGATTTCTTAGAGCCTGACCCCTAATTGGTAAGATTTTTTGTTTTTTTCTAAAACACTATGTCAGTAATGATACATGCAGTTTTTCTGCACTTGGTCATATAGGAACACACATGAGATATGTGTTACTATATCTATGTACTACAGTACATAGATAAATTTCTGTGTAGCTGGGATAAATCAACTCTGGCTTTCTCAGATATCACTCAGGGACACTGAGGGCAAAGGAGATAAATTATTCTGGCACAACTGTCATCAACTGGAGGGTACTCTGATGTCCTCTTGAATATCGACTGTGAAACTCTAGGCTAAAGCCTTGCTATTTAGTATGGTCTGGAGAAAGATGAGCTTTGTAATCACTTGGAAACTTGGTAAAATTTGGAAATTCAAGCCTCACCCCATCCATGCATTTTAACAAAGTTTTGGGTGATCCATTTAAATATTACAATTTTACAAGTGTTTCTGTAAAGAAAGGAAAAGCACAGACTATAAAGCTTTGGTGTGAAATGGGAGATTAGGATACATATATTTCTTTGATAGAATGGAATATTTATGATAAGAGGACATGGATGTTTTATTTGCATTTTTTATATAAATATTTTTTACCATGAAACAGAATCATCTCTATTCAAACTGACCATTTCTCAGAAATGTTTTCATAGTGGAATATATATACCTCTCTTTTTCTCCATTCTGATTCATCTGTGAACTAGGGATTAATTTAGTCATTGAAAACCATGTATCTATTTTCCTATTAAAAACATATTTAAAGTGGGAAATTAGGTTTAAAAGTCATATTCAGTTATTCTCTGACTCTCTGTGGTTTCACATAAAGAATTTTTTTTTTCTTTTGTTTTTTGGACTCTATCTCTTTCCAATTCACTGTCATGTTTTGCAGTGTACCAAAGGCAAAAAGGAAACTCTATTATCTTTTGTCTTTGGAGAGATTCTTAGGTAGAGTTGTGAAAGGAAATGTGTGTTCTGTAAACAAAGTAAGTTTGCCTATTTTATGAAAGTCAATATTTCAGATGTATTTGCCAATAGACCCTAGGGCACTGTTTAGCAGAGCTGCAGTTCATCTCATGGAAGTTTTGCACCCCACTGCTTCCAATGAATCTGAAACATCTGATGTTCCCCACTGGTTAGCAGATTTCTGTATTGAAATTCTGTTCTGCTGCTTCATAGAAGAACTTATATGTTGCCTTTAACTTTTTAGCCAATGAATTCTCAAAAATATAAGTTCAGCAATGTATGGCACCTAGACTCCTAATGATTAATGATTAATTTTTATGTTGCACCATTCCAGGGCCATTATTTCTGTAGAAATAATGTTTATATTAATTCTGAGTTACTCATAAATGTCCAATACGCAAGCTCTCTATTTTTTTTTATCTTGACTACTGACATTTTCTTGAAATTGCATACTTTCCCCCCCAAAGTACATATTATAAAGCAAAATCTTCACAAAACATATGGTTGGAAGAAAATAAAAATACAAAAGTGATCTATTTCAGAAAGAGTTATTTAAAATCTCTCCATCATATTTTTTTCTAAGTAAAAGTTTTCTGACAAATTAATAGCAATTGTGTTTATGTCTGTATTTAACTATTTAAGTAACTATATATTTGGTGAGATAGCTCTTTTAAAAATATTGAGGCACTTTGTAATATGGGGAGATTTTCACGCTACATTTTTAAAATTTAGGTTTTAGAGCTCTGATATTGTAATCCATTTAAAAAATTATACACTTCCCATTTATGCAAAGAGAAAGTATATAACAAACCATAAAATAAGATTATAGTTAGCTATACATTGAGCTAAACACAACATACATATGTATGTAATCATATAATAATGCATATATATCATATGCATAATCATGGCATCTGGTCTCATCACTCCATGGGAAATAGATGGAGAAAAAGTGGAAAGAGTGTCAGACTTTATTTTTTGGGCCTCCACAATCACTGCAGATGGTGATTGCAGCCATGAAATTAAAAGATGCTTACTCCTTGGAAGAAAAGTCATGACCAACCTAGATAGTATATTAAAAAGCAGAGACATTACTTTGCCAACTAAGGTCCATCTAGTCAAGGCTATGGTTTTTCCAGTAGTCATGTATGGATGTGAGAGTTGGACTGTGAAGAAGGCTGAGCGTCAAAGAATTGATGCTTTTGAACTATGGTGTTGGAGAAGACTCTTGAGAGTCCCTTGGACTGCAAGGAGATCCAACCAGTCCATTCTGAAGGAGATCAGCCCTGGGATTTCTTTGGATGGAATGATGCTAAAGCTGAAACTCCAGTACTTTGGCCACCTCATGTGAAGAGTTGACTCATTGGAAAAGATTCTGATGCTGGGAAGGATTGAGGGCAGGATGAGAAGGGGATGATAGAGGATGAGATGGATGGATGGCATCACTGGCTGACGGACCTGAATCTGAGTGAACTCCGGGAGTTGGTGATGGACAGGGAGGCCTGGCATGCTGCAATACATGGGGTTGCAAAGAGTCGGACATGACCACTGAACTGAACTGAATCATGAGTGTGCCTGTGTTCATGTCAAACTATTATAAGTGATTGAAGAGACAGAATCCTATTTGGCAACACATTTTTCTTATTATCTTCACAATTTAGGTGGCCTAAGTTAGCCTAAGTTTGTTTTTGTTTTGTTTTTTTCATGGAAGTTTAGTATTATGTTAGGAAAGTGACCAACTTGGGCACAAATAATTTCAAATGATTTTATAATTTGCTTAGTTACTAGCACACAGGAGGTATATCTCCAAGGCAAAATGTTTCAATATATGTTTAAATACTCATCAATTTTGATAGTGCCTTGCTTGATTTTATTAAGATATCCTCTTATTATCTATGAAAAGAAAAATAAGAGTAATTGAGTTGATAATTCTCGTTATCATGAGGCCATTATATATATTCTGACTTAGATACATCTTAATATATTTACTGGCCCAGAGAATGTATGAGCTACTTTATTCTGTATACAGATAATTCATCTAGATGATCATACAAGAGGTTGGAAGGATGGTATATGAAATACAGACTAATACAAAATATTCTGGTTAAAAGTCATGTTATACTCAAATAAAATATTTAATATTTCACAAAATCAGAAATGTCAACATAAGAACTGATCATGAATATGAGATTCATTGAGAAATAAGAATAATACAATATCAGTTCAGTTCAGTTCATTTGCTCAGTCATGTCCGACTCTTTGTGACCACATGAATTGCAGCACACCAGACCTTCCTGTCCATCAGCAACTCCCAGAGTTCACTCAGTCTCACGTCCATTGAGTCAGCGATACCGTCCAGCCATCTCATCTTCGGTCGTCCCCTTCTCCTCCTGTCCCCAATCCCTCCCAGCATCAGAGTCTTTTCCAATGAGTCAACTCTTCACATGAGGTGGCCAAAGTATTGGAGTTTCAGCTTTAGCATTGTTCCTTCCAAAGAAATCCCAGGGCCGATCTCCTTCAGGATGGACTGGTTGGATCTCCTTGCAGTCCAAAAGACTCTCAAGAGTCTTCTCCAACACCACAATTCAAAAGCATCAGTTCTTCAGTTCTCAGCCTTCTTCACAGTCCAATTCTCACATCCATACATGACCACAGGAAAAACCATAGCCCTGACTAGATGGACCTTAGTCGGCAAAGTAATGTCTCTGCTTTTGAATATGCTATCTAGGTTGGTCATGACTTTTCTTCCAAGGAGTAAGCGTCTTAATTTCACGTGTGCAACCACCATCTGCACTGATTTTGCGGCCCCCCCGCCCCCCCAAAAAAGAGTCTGACACCACTGTTTCCACTGTTTCTTCATCTATTTCCCATGAAGTGATGGGACCGGATGCCATGATCTTCATTTTTGAATGTTGAACACCCATCTATTTGTCTTGAAGTGATGGGACCGGATGCCATGATCTTCATTTTTGAATGTTGAACTTTAAGTCAACTTTTTAACTCTCCATTTTCACTTTCATTCAAGAGGCTTTTTAGTTCCTCTTCACTTTCTGCCATAAGGGTGGTGTCATCTGCATATCTGAGGTTATTGATATTTCTCCCAGCAATCTTGATTCCAGCTTGTGTTTCTTCCAGTCCAGCGTTTCTCATGATGTACTCTGTATATAAGTTAAATAAGCACGGTGACAATATACAGCCTTAATGGGCTCCTTTTCCCATTTGGAACCAGTCTGTTGTTCCATGTCCAGTTCCAACTGTTGCCTCCTGACCTGCATACAGATTTCTCAAGAGGCAGGTCAGGTGTTCTGGTATTCACATCTCTCTCCGAATGTTCCACAGTTTATTGTGATCCACACAGTCAAAGGCTTTGGCATAGTCAATCAAGCAGAAATAGATGTTTTTCTGGAACTCTCTTGCTTTTTCCACGATCCAGAGGATGTTGGCAATTTAATCTCTGGTTCCTCTGCCTTTTCTAAAACCAACTTGAACATCAGAAAGTTCATGGTTCACGTATTGCTGAAGCTTGGCTTGGAGAATTTTGAGCATTACTTTACTATCATGTGCAATTATGTAGTAGTCTGAGAATTCTTTGGCATTGCCTTTCTTTGAGATTGGAATGAAAAACTGACCTTTTCCAGTGCTGTGGCCACTCCTGAGTTTTCCAAATTTCCTGGCATATTGAGGGCAGCACTTTCACAGCATCATCTTCCAGGATTTGATGACCCCACTGGAATGCCATCACCTCCACTAGCTTTCTTTGTAGTGATGCTTTCTAAGGCCCTCTTGATTTCACATTCTAGGATGTCTGGCTCTAGATGTGTGATCACACCATCATGATTATCCGGTTGTGAAGATCTTTTTGTACAGTTATTCTTATATAGTGGGCAGAATTATAATTTTGGAATAAAAGAAAAAGGCAACCCACTCCAGTATTCCTGCCTAGAGAGTCCTATGGGCAGAGGAGCCTGGTGGGCTACACAGTCCATGGGGTCACAAAGAGTCGGACATGATTGAGCAAGTAACACACACATACAAATCAATATCAAAATATGTATAGTTTAACTTCAAGTTTTAAAAGTTAGCCTTCTGCCCATTTTGAAAAGTAAAGTCTACAAATAGATAATATTTTTAAATTTGTTATTTTTGTTTCATTACTGTCGTGCCTGACTCTTTTGTGACTCCATGGACTTTAGCCAACCAGGCTCTCCTGTCCATAGGATTTTTCAGGCAAGATTACTAGAGTGGGTTGTCATTTCGTCCTCCAAGGGATCTTCCTGACCCAGGGATCAATCTCGCATCTCCACTTCTGAACTGCAGGCAGATTCTTTACCTCTGAGCTACCAGGGAAATTCTTTTAATTCCATTCCCTGCTAGTGAACTTCACCATGTCCTTGCTGTTAATGTATTGCCTGGAAATGGGATAAAGAAAAGTTAGTATTCTGATAGCAATCCAGCTGCTGTGCCCCACCTTGCTAGAGACAGGGTCACCTTGGTCTTGAGGGGAGCTAAATATGATAAAAATTCAGTTCCTTTCACAGTCATACTGAGGGAAACAGCACCTATTTTAAAAGCTCATCTTCAGTTTGAAGTAAATAATTAACAGACAGAAACATGTTGGATTTTTAGACAAAGGATGCCTAAAGAATCTTTTATCCTCTGAAACCTCTTGCGAATTAGAAAGGTGGTCTAGCAAGGGGACCCAGGGTTTTTTTGACTTGTCTTACTGGGACATGAGTTGCTGAAGCTATGGGCACTCCCTTGGTATCTTAGTCTTGAATGCTAAGGAAAGTTTAACCTCACTAGGTTCAATTCAGTTTTTTCCCAGCCAATAATACAGAGGGAAAGAGGCAGACCACTGTCAGTTCTGCATGTGCCAGCCTGCCCCCACTCTCCAGCCTTCATGGGCTCAGGACACCATCAGCTAAGCTGGTACTACCTGCGCAGGTCCAGGATTCTGGATGCAAGATGATGTTACCTGAACGGTGGAGCACCCTAGGTCCTGGCAGCCCTCCTCCTCCCCTAGGAGATGCCATTGCCATCAAGACTTCTAAGGCAGGAGAGTGGAACCAGGTATTTTAGAACACACAAACAAACTACAGAAAAATCATGTGCTATAAACATGCGTGATATTATCATTTATAAATTTCTAAAAATCTATACAATCTGGCATGGTTTCACCATTTGTTTTTTTTCCTTAGATACAGATTGGCCATCATCTAGTAACATGGCAGCTTCATTTAGACCCACACAAGGTTTTGTTGGAGGGCATGGTCTCCAACTGTGCTTTTCCCTATCTGAGTGCTGTGCTGTTTATATTTGTTAACATTCGAAGTCTACACATTACATCTACAATTCACAACAATATACATATTATCTTGGTACATATTTGCCTACCAGAAAGCTCTTATTTGATTATCATACCTAAGAATCCCACATATATTTTATTAATTTTAATATTATGCCTTCAGCTTTCTTTGACAGTCATTGTATAAAACGTCTTACAGAATATTTCAGAAATATTTCTGAGTGTAATCTTTCTAAATATACCTACATCTTGACTAAATATTCATCCAAGAACTTTCTTTTGAAATTCACTGCTAAAAAAGTGGTCTTTCTGTGGAAACATTTCTACTTTCTGTCAAAATAGATGTTACTGTTGCTGGTGGTGGTGTTCTATTTCCTTTTGAAAACAAAGAAATCCATATATATGAAATATCTTTTTCTTCCTAATCTTTTGATACTGTACTTTAAACTTGAATCTGGTTTTCTAATTTGATGATCCATTTTATTCACATATAGTTGCTTGTATTAATAGTCTCTTAGGATCTTCTGTATGTCTGGGATGTCAGTTGTAATTTTTCCTTTTTGGTTTCTAATTTTATTTATTGATTTGAATATCTCCCTTTATTTCGCTTAATGACTTCAGCTAAAGTTTTATCAATTTTATCTTCTCAAAAGACCAGCTTTCAATTTTATTGATCTTTGCTGTTTCTTGTTTCTATTTCATTTATTTCTGTTCTGGTCTTTATGATTTTTTTCCCTTCTGCTGACTTTGGGTTTTGTTTTTCTTTCTCTTGTTGTATTTATGTGTGTGTGTGTGTGTGTGTGTGTGTGTGTGTGTGTTTATATAATTGAATTACTGCTGTGCACCAGAAAATAACACAACTTATAAAACAACTATAACACACATTATAAAACAACTATACTGGAATTAAAAATAATTTTTTTAGATAGGGAATTTGTTTGACCAGATCCAAGAAAGACTTCAATGGGTCAAAAGGAGCAGCTAATAAGAGATGTGGTGACCCCTTGGGGTGTAACTATTATGCCCTGCTGGCAGACTCCTTCAAAGGAGACCATTCAACTCAGCAACTTGAAGGTACTTTGCTAGATGACCTCTCTCTACCATACTCACAGCTATTCAGACTGATGCTTCTAGAGTAAGTATGGGAACAAGAGGTGACTTCCCACTCCTGCTTGTCTCTATAGACTCATTACTCAACCAGAAACTGCTGCTGGTGCTGAAACATTTCTTTCTTCAACTTTTCTTTGGTGTGGTTCATTATCTTCTTTGAATGTTCACTGCTGTGATTAACCTGTACTATGTGCAATAAACTTGATGAGTTTACTATGTGGGAAAGATCCCCAGGAGTAGGAAATGGCAACACACTCCAGTATTCTTGCCAGGAAAATTCCATGGGCAGAGGAGCCTGGGAGGCTACAGTCCATGGGGGTCACAAAAAGTCGGACATGATCGACTCAGCACAGTACAAACTTGTTGCATATTGGCTATTTTCATATATATCCAGCCCTGTGGTTCTTACCTGGCCTTACTGCTGGGCCCTTTGACAAAGCAATGGCTCTAATCACTAATACAGTGTTGCAAAAAAAGTTAATGAACAACTCTAAGTATTGTGGACATCTTGTACCACTGCCTTCTGAAGCTCCTGAGGAGATTCAGTAACTCCTTCATAAACTTAAAACCCATGTAGAAACTTTCTGGGCATGGCTTGATATCACAGCTTATCTAATATGAATATGCCTGTCAGACTGTACTTACACTCTCTTGTCAGAAGCAGATAGCTTTCCTGCCAAGAAGTACTACTTATTCAGATTCCCTGCTTTCACCTGATCCCCATGACCTTCCAGTTTACTGTGGTTACATGAGAATTCCCAACCATGATGCCTGCTGGCCACCACCATTCCCTACCAGGACTACTGCTTATACTCATAACCTCATCCACTACATTTCCCCTACACTTTCCACATCACTGGAAAGATGGTTTGCAAATACTACTAACATTTATACCCAGTAGCTAAGTGGGCTGCCCATACTTAGAAGTCAGAAATTGTTAGGCTTGTTTGACTTTTCAGTCTCATACAGTCTCTTATACTTTACCTGTATGGATGTGAGAGTTGGACTATAAAGAAAACTGAGCGCTGAAGAATTGATGCTTTTGAACTGTGGTGTTGGAGAAGGCTCTTGAGACTCCCTTGGACTGCAAGGAGATCCAACCAGTCCATTCTGAAGGAGATCAGCCCTGGGATTTCTTTGGAAGGAACGATGCTATAGCTGAAACCTCAGTACTTTGGCCACCTCATGTGAAGAGTTGACTCATTGGAAAGGACTTTAATGCTGGGAGGGATTGGGGGCAGGAGGAGAAGGGGACAACCGAGGATGAGATGGCTGGATGGCACCACTTACTCAATGGACGTGAGTCTGAGTGAACTCTGGGAGATGGTGATGGATAGGGAGGCCTGGCATGCTGCGATTCATGGTATCACAAAGAGTCAGAACATGACTGAGCGACTGAACTGAACTGAACTGGTTCTAAATTTACTAATTTTACATATAGTTAAAAACAAGGCAATGATAAGAATAGTCTCATTTATCATGATAAAAGAGCTGAACATTTTAAAAACTCTTTCAACATTATTCTTGTGTCTATTAATTGACTCAAGAGAAAATAATTTATGACCTCTTAATGTAACACAATGACTTCCCAGAGTTTGCTAATATAAAATGATATAACCTTTCAATTAATTGAACACATTGTCAAGAATATAAATAAAATCCTTTACTGAACTTTAGTCATCTTGATTTTTTTTAATACCACAGTGATTTTAAAGAGATTGGAAATGACTGTTTCCTTTTATAGGTCGATTGTTTAACCATTCATTAAGTCTGAAGTGTTTATTATATACCTACTTTGTGCCAAGAACTCTTCTAAATGCTGGAGATTCAGCACTCAATTGGAGAAACCACCACCCATTTAAATTACGAGGGAGTGATCAGAGGACAGTCCCCTCATTTTGGCACCACTGGTGAATTAGGAACTGCCTGGAAATGGTTAACAGTTGTTTTGGTCAAAGAAGTTGTATTTCCCAAAGTAATGTGCCTTCTTTGGGCATCCTCATGTCAGAGCTGTCTGAGGATCAGCTGCTGCCTCTGTTGCAACTGCAGCAGTGTTCACTCTAAGGAAATCATCCTGTGCTTAATCCCATTCTTGCTTCTCTCATCTTTTTTTAGATATATACCTGAAAGTCCAAAACACATCCCACATGCAAATATCCACCTCAGAGTCTGATACCTAGGAAGTTGATTTAAAATGAAGTAGATTTTGCACTGAGTGAGGATACTGTGTAGATTTATTGAGGACTATTAAATACTGGGTTTGGGTTCACCTGGATAACAGATCATGCAAAATGCAGATTAATCTTAATACCACTAAAAGGAGTACAATAAATTCTATTAATGCTAATGGGTCTCTAAATCCTGGATCTCATCAGTGGTGGAGAGGTGAGAAAGATGTTTTCTTTATGGAGCATCACTGACCTATGTAAAACTATTAAATACTGGGTTTGGGTTAACCTGGATAACAGATCATGCAAAATGCAGATTAATCTTAATACCACTAAAAGGAGTACAATAAATTCTATTAATGCTAATGGGTCTCTAAATCCTGGATCTCATCAGTGGTGGAGAGGTGAGAAAGATGTTTTCTTTATGGAGCATCACTGACCTATGTAATAAACTCCTATTTACAGTAGACTTAATGGCTTTGGCTGTCTCTTACCACTGACTCATATGAGCTTTGTGTCCACTAAGTGTCACAATTTTTTAGTGAAAAATTACTAGTCCAAAAAACAACAAATAGCACAAAATAAAAGCTGCATATATTGACATTTATAAGCAATGTATTAGGATATTTCAGAATGAAAATCCATGTGAATTGACATTTTCCCCATAAAGAGGACAGTCTAAAATTGTCTCACATCATGTATCGATTTTCTAATGCTGTGTAACATATTACTAAAATTTCAGAAGCTCAAAACAATCCCCACTTATTGGCTCACATTTCTGCAGATCAGAATTCTTGATGGTCTTGAGTGGTTCTCTTCAGTAGGGTTGCAAAAGTCTGAAGTTGCTTGTCAGTCAGAAGTGGTTCCTATCTGGGAACTGTGTGGAAGAATTCACTTCTTTTTTTTTGTTGTTGTTTATTTGTTTGTTTGTTTTAAGAATTCACTTCTAAGCACATTCAAGTCGTTGACCAAATTCAGTACCGGGAAGTGTAGGACTAAGGTCCCCTTTTCTTTCATTCTGGCAGCCAGGGACGTTCTTGTATCATTTAGAATATGCCTGAATTTCTTGGCATGTGGTCCCCTCTATCTGCTAAGCCAGATATGTAATGCCCATTCCTCTCTATCTCGCGTTGGTTCAAATCTTTCTAACTTCCTTTTTTCCTGACTACCAGTCAGGAAAATCTCTGCTTTTAAAGGTTTATGAGATCAGATTATGTCCATCTGGATACTCAGATCATGAAATGATATCTTATGATAGGCATAATCTCTACCCACACTTAAAGAGAAGTAGGTTATGCTAGGATAGTGAATACTCATGACTATTAGAATTCTTCCTACCAAACATCTTATGTGCAGAAATATGTATATATGAAAATATGCTCTCAAAGGGAAAAGAGACACTCATGGAGAATTTTCTTTCAATTTTCATGTTGATAGAACAATGTTGTATAGTATTGTTTGGTTGCTAAGTCCTGTCCAACTTTTGGCAGCTCCCATGGACTGGAGCCCTCCAGACCATTACATCCATGGAATTTTTCCAGGGAAGAATACTGGAGTGGGTTGCTACTTCTTTGTCCATTACAGTATATCTAATTTTTAAAAATTTATGGAATGAATAAATTTAATTGATGCCTACAATATTCTCCTTGAACTTAATTTTCTGAAAATGCATCAGAATGAAGAAATGACTAGAGTTCAATTTTCTTTTCTTCCTTTCTATGATGAAAGCTTCTGAAAATGTCAAGTTCAGTTCAGTTCAGTTCAGTTGCTCATTCATATCCGACTCTTTGCAACCCCATGAACTGCAGCATGCCAGGCCTCCCTGTCCATCACCATCTCCTGGAGTTCACTCAGACTCATGTCCATTGAGTCTGTGATGCCATCCAGCCATCTCATCTTTGGTTGTCCCCTTCTCCTCCTGCCCCCAATCCCTCCCAGCATCAGAGTCTTTTCCAATGAGTCAACTCTTCTCATGAGGTGGCTAAAGTACTGGAGTTTCAGCTTCAGCATTATTCCTTCCAAAGAAATCCCAGGGCTGACCTCCTTCAGAATGGACTGGTTGGATCTCCTTGCTGTCCAAGGGGTTCTCAAGTGTCTTCTCCAACACCACAGTTCAAAAGCATGAATTCTTCAGTGCTCTGCCTTCTTCACAGTCCAACTCTCACATCCATACATGACCACAGGAAAAACCATAACCTTGACTAGACAGACCTTAGTCAGCAAAGTAATGTCTCTGCTTTTGAATATACTGTCTAGGTTGGTCATAACTTTTCTTCCAAGGAGTAAGTGTCTTTTAATTTCATGGCTGCAGTCACCATCTGCACTGATTTTGGAGCCCCCAGAAATAAAGTCTGACACTGTTTCCCCATCTATTTCTCAGAAAGTGATGGGACTGGATGCCATGATCTTTGTTTTCTGAATGTTGAGCTTTAAGCTAACATTTTTCACTCTCTTCTTTCACTTTGTTTCATCAGGAGGCTTTTAATTCCTCTTCACTTTCTGCCATAAGGGGGTGTCATCTGCATATCTGAGGTTATTGATATTTCTCCCGGCAGTCTTGATTCCAGCTTGTGTTTCTTCCAGTCCAGTGTTTCTCATGATGTACTCTGCATATAAGTTAAACAAGCAGGGTGATGATATACAGCCTTGACGTACTCCTTTTCCTATTGGAACCAGTCTGAAGTTCCATGTCCGTTCTAACTGTTGCTCCCTGACTTGCATACAGATTTCTCAAGAGGCAGATTAGGTTGTGTCAAATCTCCATGAAAAAAGAAGAGTAGGAATAAAATCATACCTTTAGGTATTTCTCAGGATAGTTATTATATCAATGTCAAGTAGTATAAAAATACAATGGGCAAGGTTCTACTCATTATTTTGATTTAGAAAGTTAACAAATTCCTGACAGACACACACATACACATACAAATTACGGCAAATTATAGTGTAAACCAGATATATCTTTTCTCTGATGTTCCGTTAGTTCTAGCACATTGAAATAATATATGTAACATGCTTTCCAAAAGGAAAAAAAAATACCTAATTCCATCTTTTCCCTGTGTGCACTGAACTATTTTTTATATTTGGTTGGCTTAACACTGGGACAGCAGTTTCTATAGAATGTTTCTGCTGTTGCAGTTATACATCTGTTGTGTCACACTGAGTTTGCTTGAGTTATGACTGAGAATAATTTTCTAAAGCAGTTCACACATGTCATATTTTATAAATCCTCAGTTCCAAAAAACTGAAAGGCTTTACACTCCATGGAACATAATATTTTATTATTAACTCTCATAATACTTGAAAACAATTTTCGGATAGTATCAATTTGTTTTTCCTTATTACTAAATAATATGTGTCTATTTAAATATTATTACACTTTAAATATCTAGTTCATCTCCCTATAATACAAACTTTTTATATAGCATATGCCAAATCAACTCCAGTGACTTTATTTATCATTTCATTTTACATTCTGTTTATTCATTCAAGACAATTTACTGATTTAGTAATGTAAAATTAAGAAAGACTTCCTTTATAGCTCAGTTGGTAAAGAATCGGCCTGCAATTCAGGAGACCCTGGTTCTATTCCTGGGTTGGGGAGATCTGATGGAGAAGGGATAAGCTACCCACTCCAGTATTCTGAGGCTTCCCTTGTGGCTCAGCTGGTAAAGAATCTGCCTGCAATGCAGGAGACCTGGGCTTGATCCCTGGGCTGGGGAGATACCCTGGAGAAGGTAAAGGCTACCCACTCCAGTATTCTGGCCTGGAGAATTCCATGGACTACAGTCCTTGGGGTTCCAACGAGTCAGACATGACTGAGTGACTTTCACTTCAAACTTCACCTTCACTTCAATAAAGAAAAGTTGTCTTCTTCATTTTAAAAATTTTCAAGATAATTAGATATCATACTATAATATTAATTAGAAATTAACTACAAATTTAGTAAGAATTTTTGTCAGGCTGTTTTATTTTTAATTTTTTCCCTAGGAAATTTTAATTTTATTAAATAGAATTGGCATACAATTAGATCACAATATATTTATTGATAATTCAACAGCAAAACGTCTAATGCTCTACTGTGTGACATTATTATGGCCTTAAAAGTTATAGTAATGGGTAACATTCACTGAATAATTTCCATGCACCTAGCAATCTGCTAATTATTTTGCATAAATTATCTCTAACCTTTGTTACATTTCTGCAAAGTAGACATTTTATGTGTGTGCTCAGTCATTCAGTTGTGTCTGACTCTTTAGAACCCCATGGACTGTAGCCCGCCTGGCTCCTCTGTCCATGGGATTCTGCAGGCAAGAATACTGGAGTGGGTTGCCAGTTTCTTCTCCAGGGGAGCTTCCTGACCCAGGGGTTGGACATGTGTGTCTCCTGTGTCTCCTTCATTATCAGCCCTAATTCATACATGGCAAAAAAATGAAGCTGAGAGTAGTTAAGGAACTTGTCCAAAGTCACAGAGAGTAAGAGACAGAACCCGCTGATTACAAAGCATGTTTCTTCCACATTGCTTTTTGCTAGGGCCTTGGTGAAGGAGCTAAGTGCTCTATCTCTGCAAGCAGAATGCCCAGGTTTATTCATGGCTCCTTCACTCTGTGGCCCTTGTATTTGGGAAAATAAACCACATCAGGCTGCTTTAAACTCTGCAGGTCTTTGACATGGAGTGGTAGCATCTTCAGTCAGAATCTGAGATCCTAGTCCTAATTAGCTACTTTGTAGCTAATTAACATTAAGTAGAACTTAATCTAAAATGCAGTTTCATCAACAATTTAAAAATAATTTTACAAAATGCTACATAAATGTAAACTATGGTGATGATGATGATGCCACGATAATCTCTCATTCTGCAATACATGTGTGATCTGGAATTGATCAGTTCTATTCTTAGGAAACCATTCTAACAAGAAACAGAGTTTTTCTTGGAGTAATATACTTTGATGAAGTTTCAAATAATACAGGCTTTGAGTACTCACAAATTCTGAACATCTGACTTATTTTCACTTTATCTCTTTCTGCAAGCTTATTCATGTGAGGAAAATTGATGGTGATAAGACTGCCAAAGCAACCTGTGTATGAAGAACTGAAGAAAACCAGTTGTGCACCAGATGGTCATGAGAACTCCTCCAAGGGCATGTTTGAAGCATGATTTGAATCAATATGATGGAGCTGTCAATATTAGAGAAGCCCAGACTTAAGTGCCCATGCAGCAATGTAGGAAGGCGCGTCTCAGTCAGAACAAAATACTGTTAGGTGGCAAAGAGACAGAACTATCAACAACAAACCGTGCAAGTGGCAGCCAGTCATTAAAGCTGAGATAATTTATATGTATAATCAATGTTGTGGAAACTTCAGTTTATTCATTAGGCCATTTGAATTTCTAGCCCAGGTTTTTGCATTTGGGTGCAATTTGGTGGCATTAAAGGAAATATGTATTCTTCAGTCACTGTTTCAAAAAGAAAAACAAAAAAATCTTTGTCATTGGGTATGTCCCCGATATTCCTCTGAAATCCTAAAATGCAGGGAGGGTATTGTGTCTGTATTGTTTTAATACTTAACACGTGTAAAAATTCATACTAATTACAAGTAAAAAGGAATATGAAATATTTCTGAAATTTATTCTCTCATTCAGTCATATTTTTTGAGCAACTACCATGTGCCAGACTGTGGAGATAAAATAACAGACAAGACACATATAGCATTTTCTTTGTTGTTTTAAAAGGATAACAAGAAAAATGACGGGCAATTACATGGATGCATGGTAATGCTATGTCAAAGTAAAGCACGTGCTGTGCTTAGTCATTCAGTTGTGTCTGACTCTTTGTGACCCCGTGGACTGTAGCCCGCCAGGCTTCTCTGTCCATGCCATGGGGACTCTTCAAGCAAGAATACTGGAGTGGATTGCCATGCTCTCTTCCAGGGGAATTTCCCAACCCAGGAATCAAATACAGGTCTCCTGCAATGCAGGATTCTTTACCATCTGAGTCACTTAGGAAGTCTAAGAATACTGGAATGAGTAGCCTATCCATTCAGGGGATCTTCCCAACCCAGAAATCAAACTGAGATGTCCTACACTGCAGGTGGATTCTTTACCAGCTGAGCCACTAGGGAAGCCCAAAGTAAAGCATGCTGCTGCTGCTGCTGCTGCTGCTGCTGTCGCTTCAGATGTGTCTGACTCTTGCGACCCCATAGATGGCAGCCCACCAGGCTCCTCCATCCATGGGATTTTCTGGGCAAGAGTACTGGAGTGGGGTGCCATTGCCTTCTCTGAAAGTAAAGCATAACATAATGCAAATTCTGGAAGAATTGAATCCAGTCTACATACTGTCTGAATGTTCTACGAGAAAATCTCTCTCTTCCTTAGCTAGAAATCTCCCCAAACTGCTTTGTTCCTTTATTCAGAGTTTCTCAAACTGTAGTCATAACTCCCTTTAGAAAGAAATAACAATATTATTTAAATATGCCCAGTCATAAAGCTTAGAACAAAGTTCCTGGGGTGTCAGTGCTTTTGTCACTGTAAAAGAAAGCATATCGGGACTTCCCTTGATCCGATAGCTGAGACTCATGCTTTACTCTTTGGAATCCAATAATTACTCAATATTTAAGTTATCTTTCCAGTTGAAGGTGATGAAGAAATAGTAATGGAAGAAAAGAAACAGAACAGTAAAAAATAAGCAACAACAACAACAACAAAAGGCCAGGGAGTTCCTGAGGTCAATAGGAGATACAATGAACTTAAACAGTTTCACTCTCACCCTCATGTCAAGAACAAAGCTGGAGAAACAGAAAATTGACTTATCCTGAACTCATCAGAAAACTGACTTTGCAGGGCAAGCAGCTAATCTGAAAACTACAGGGAGATAGACCTGCATTCCTTATCTTCTTACCTAGGACAAATGCTGCCAAATGCCCCCTAAACAGGAAAGAAGATTCAGCTTATGTAAAAAATGATAAAGGACAAGTGTAAGATAGAGTAAAGGTGAGAAGCCCCTTCAGATTTCAGACATGGGAGGAGGGTTGCACCTTCCTATAGGGTTTCCTTCCAAGAAATCCAGGATAAACTCACAGGGAAGACCTGGGAGATCTCAGAAATCTTTGCTGTGGTGCTGGCTGAGGAAGAAGAGCAGGCAGTATGCAAACTCCTTCAGCACTGCTTCTTCTATTTCTTCTATAGAACAAAAGCCTTAATTGACCAAATACTTAAGGAAAAGGGAAAACACACACACACACACACACACACACACACACATCTATTATGCAAAATCTCCTCTAGAAAATACAAAAGGTGGGAATGGTACCCAGCTGATTTATGAGACTAGTATTACCCTAATGCCAAAACCAGACAAAAACTTTACAAGATATTATAAGAAAACTACAAGCCAACTCTGTAGTGGATAAACCTAGCAGATACCACCTTAACTCAACCCAAGGGTCAAGGCTAAGTGGGACAGGTCCTTGATGCCAAGATGAGGTCATGTACCCACTGGTATGATGCAACTGAAGATCACTTTCAAATACAAAAGGTGGGAATGGTACCCAGCTGATTTATGAGACTAGTATTACCCTAATGCCAAAACCAGACAAAAACTTTACAAGATATTATAAGAAAACTACAAGCCAACTCTGTAGTGGATAAACCTAGCAGATACCACCTTAACTCAACCCAAGGGTCAAGGCTAAGTGGGACAGGTCCTTGATGCCAAGATGAGGTCATGTACCCACTGGTATGATGCAACTGAAGATCACTTTCCATCTGTAATATTCTTCCCCCTAAACCTATAATCCCAAAATAATTATTAGAAAACATTAGAACAAAAGCTAGCTTTGGTTCTACAAAATTCTTGAGCAATACCCTTGAAAAATGCAAAAGTCAGTTAAAAAAAAAAAGGAAAGATGGAAAACCTGTCACAAATTTGATAGGAGACCCGATGCCTAAACACAGTCTTTTAACAAGTACTTGAAATTTTAGTAAGTCTGTACTGTACTTTACTGAGGCTTCCCAGGTAGTTCAGTGGGTAAATGCAGGAGATGCACAAGACACGGGTTCAATCCCTGAGGCAGGAAGGTCCCCTAGGACAGGGCATGACAACCCCTTCCAGTATTCTTGCCTGGAAAATCTCATAGACAGAGGAGGCTGGCAGGCTACAGTCCATAGGGTTGCAGAGTCAGACGTGACTGAAGTGACTGAGCATGCAAACATGAACTCTACTAGTACTGCACCGTTGTTTATGCCTTAATTTTGATACATGTGCCATGGTTATATCAATATAAAGTATTAACATTAGGAGGAGTTGGGTGAGAGGTATACAGGAAACTATCTGTGGTATCTTTGCAACTCTACAAGTCTAAAATTATTCAATACAGAAAAGTAAAAATATGAAAAATGAGCTTATAATTCCACACACATCAACATTCAAAACAAATAATTATAAGACTTTTACATCACAAAATGGGGTAAGAAATTATTACAAGAATTAACCCTCACATATGTAAACGTGTTAATTCAGTACCTCAGGTAACAGACCCTGGGATAAATTTAGGCATTCAGAACGGTTATTGTATTTAATAAAATAAAGGAAAGGAAGCATATTTGCACAGGGAAAAACTTCAGAATACAGTGAGGATCTGAAACCTATTAAATGAAAGATGGAAGGAAACAAGATGGGCAGATAGATTAGTACAACTGACAACTCTTTGCCACCATGAGGATAAGTTCTGGAAAAGATATCGCCCAATAAAAGAGTTGTGCAGTGGACAACAGGTGTCAACCTTGGCAACCTTGCAGTGTTCACTCATTGGCTGGGTACTGAGCAGAAAGCATGTGGTCTCAGCTCAAATGCTGGGAAGGTGCTACAGTTGTAGACTGCCAGCTACCTGGCTATTTTCACAGCTGAATGCAAGTTCTTTTCTGAAAGGACATCCGAGCAGAGCAACTGAAGAAGAGTCAGGGTAGAACTTGATGATGACAGCTTGGAGAAACAATCATATAGCTTCATATAGACATCCATATAGAGATATTACAGATATTTGAAAAAATATTTTATTTCACTTTAATTTGCCTTTTAATTTGAGAATGTTTAATAATTTTCTTCTAAATGCTT